>JAJHZJ010000529.1:0-188654 GCA_023548195.1 Bettongia penicillata ogilbyi | reverse complement strand
TAGTCAGTTCACAAGCATTCATTAAGCACCTACTACATAACAAGCATGATGTTAAGTGCTGGAAATACAAAGAAAGGAAAACAAAGTTCATATTCTCAAGGAGCACACAGTCTACTGAAGGAGATAATATACAAAGAACTATGCACATACAAGCGAGAAGCAGGATGAATAGGAAAGAAACAAGAATGAAGGAGGATTAAGAAAGATTCCTTGTAGAAAATAAAATCTTTAGGAGGAAGCTGAAGAAAGCCAGGGAAATGAGGAAGCAGAGATGAGGAGAGCATTCTGGGCATGAGGAACAGTCAAATAAAATGCAGGGAGTCGAGAGATGGAGTGTTTTGGTCAATGACATCAAGAAGCTGTCAGAAGTCCTTCAGACTGAAAGGCCCTTTTGATGTTCCCCACATATTGTAATACTCCATTTCCCCTCTCCGTACATTTGCATCATCTGCCCCACGTGCCTCCAAAGAATTTATTTCTCATGTTGGTCCTAGACAGCCTGTCACTTTATTAAAAATGGCAATGAAATAGAATAAAATAAATAGAAAATAAAAATAGGAAGGCAAATCCAACAAACACTTTAAAAGAAGACAACCCTTAGAGGAAAATAAGCTATAGGGAATTATAGCATCAAAATATTAAAACTAGAATATACCTTTCTTGCAGAAGCTCACATAGCTAGTAAGCATATTAGATAGGATTTAAACTCAGGTTTTCCTGATTCCAAATCAAATATTCCATCCACTAAATCACTTAACTGCCTACATTTCAATTTGGGGGTGGGGAGGTTGCACAGAAATGAAAAAAAGTTTCCATTTACATAAAATCATTCTTGGGGAGAATGGGCAGACCTCCAATTTCACCACATCTTAGAGAACTGTCTAAGGCACTAAGAAGTTAAATTACTTACTCAGGGTCACAAAGTCAGCAGAAGGCAGAGGGGATCCGAATACAGATCTTCCTGTCTCGTAGTTCAACATCCACTATACCATGCTACTCTCTCATGTTAAAACAAGGACTGTATTAATTGAATAACTTGAGCATTGCATATCACCCAGGGGAAGCTAGATAGCTTAGTGGATATAGTCATGGAGTCAAATACGGCCGTAGACACTTAATAGCTGTGTGACCCTGGACAAATCATTTAACCTCTGTGTGCCTCTGTTGCCTCATCTGTAAAATTCGACTAATAGCACCACCTCCCAGGGCTGTTGTGAGAAACAAATGAGATAACAGTTGTAAGGTGCTTAGCATAGTACCCAGAACATTGTAAGCACCATATAAACATTAGCTATGATTAAATGAGATAATAATTACAAAGTGTTTAGTGCAATGCCTGGCACATAATAAGCACTATAGCCTGGTACACAGTAAGTGCTATATAAATGTTAGCTATTATTAAATGAGAAAATAATTATAAAGCACTTAGCACACAGGAAGTGCTATATAAATATTGGCCATTTATTATCATCATCATAGAAGAAATACATCTTATAACATGTTAAATAACAAAAAACCTAGCCACTCTGAGGGCTCTGTGGATAATGATATTGCTCCCAATGATTAAAGTATTATCAGAGTAAGTCATCATAGAATTTCACTTTCTTTTCTGTTTTTCCCTAAAGCCTATATTTGCCAGCTTCCCTCTGCACTTCACCATCCACAGCCCCCAAGTAGTTTTCCCCTGGGCACACCCTGATGGCTATGACTAGCCAGCCTGGGGCATCTTGCCTCTTTGAAGCTCCAAGCATCAGAGTTGAGCAGGAAGCAAGTTAGTTCTTGGAACCTATCAATTAACTTAAATATGCTAATTACTAATGAATCCACTCTGAGACAGATAGCAGCACCAAATTTGCGACTCAAAGGAAACCCCAAGACAGGGCGTTGTAAATGCCCATACTCCTTGTTTTTCTAGTCATCTTTAACTCTATCAAGGCCAAACTCATCACATGTATAATTCACCCAGGACACATGATTCTGCTTGCTTCCCCGAGGTGCAAAAAGTGTCCAAATTCTCATGTAATCTCTGGGTTTTTCCTTTTATTTGTTTCCCTTTCCAGCTCCAGTTATAAAAAGTTTCTTTACACTCAGTCATGGAAAGCTTGAGATGAAAGTCACAGATATCATCTGGTTTGAACTTTATAGATAAAGAAAGTGAATCATTGATATCTGGCAAATTAGAGGCCCAAGGAAACCAGACTTCCACTCAAGGGCAAATCTGCTCATAAAACTCTTTTCCTAAGTCATTTATTAGCTTATTTGGTGTGCTTTCTGCTTACAGAAACCGCTCCAATGAATTTTTTCCCCCTTTTAAACATTATGATTGTTTAAAGGCAACATAATATATCTTTATTACATAAGATAATAAGAGAGATTTTGGACATATATGGAACCCTGTTTCTACACAAAACCTATCCATGAGGGTTTTACAACTCATCAGTGGTTAGCATGTTGCCTGGCACATAATAAGAGCATAAAAAATACTAGTCAATTTATTGACTAACCTATAAAGTCATCTCACTAATACTACCATCCCATGGCAAAGCCTTTACTAACGGTGGAGTTATTAGTATCCTTGTGGAGTCAAGAAGAGCTTGGTTCAAATCTGGCCTCACATACGTCATAGCTGTATGACCCTGGACAAGTCATCTAACATCAGTTTGTCTCCGTTTCCTCATCTGTAAAAGGGGGAGAATAATAGCACCTACTCCCCAGGGTTGCTGTGATCATCAAATGAAATAGTAATTGTAAAGCATTTAGCACAGTGCCTGGCTCATAGTAAATGTGATATAAATATTGGCTATTATTACTAAATGAGATAATAATTGTAAATCTTAGCAGGTCAACCTATAAAAAATGTAATCATATCTATTTTATAGACCTGAACTTGGGATGTGGCTGTGTGAGTAGGAAAAGATGCTGTTGTCATGTTAGACATAGCAAGATTTGGTAAAGGATTGGCTGTGCGAAGTTAGTAAGAACAATTACTCAAAAATCAATCCATATGCATTTATTAGGTGCCTATTATGCATCAGGTGCATCCAGGTGGCATAATGGATTAAGCAGCACCAAGCCTAGAGTCAGGAAGACCTAAGTTCAAATCTGGCCTCAGACACTTACTAGCTTTGTGACCCTGAGCAAGGCCCTTAATTCTGCTGGCCTCAGTTTCCTCATCTGTAAAATGAGCAGGAGAATGAAATGGCAAACCAGTCCAGTATCTTTGCCAAGAAAATCCCAAATGGGATCACGAAGTCAGACACAACTGAAACAACTAAACAAACTATAAAATGTGCCAAATACTGCGTCAAGCTCTTTTTACAAAAATTATCTTGTTGAGGCAACAAGTAAAATAAGGAGAAACTAACGCCGGATTAGTGTTCTAGAATGGATCATTATAAAACCTTTTACAGAGTTTGAAAGAGAGTTGGTGGTGAACTCCTGATGACAAAATGGTGAACCTCCCAGGACTTGGTGTCCCTCAACGGCTGTCTCTGAGTCTATTTTGTGTTCTTTTGTATTGTACGTCTCTTGGGTTGTATTGTGGATAGGCCATGCTCTAAGCTAGAGGTCTTATGCACTGAAGACAGGGAAAGCTTTGGTGATGAGGACTCTGCATCTAAACTTAGCAACAGAAGAACCCTCGACAAGACCTTTTGAATTGTTTTCTGTCTTCCTGGGCATGTTGTTTTAGAGTTGTGAGGATCAACTGTAAAGTGCTGTACAAATGTAAAGTATTCTTTGTAATAAGAGTAGGTTCTGCCTTTGTTTATAACGTATAATTCCACAAAATAGAGGCTTCACATCACACAAATTAAGTAAACTCCCTACTTCATTAATTCAGCATGTATAATTCTGCACGTCAGTTTACGAACGACTTTAGGGACTAACCCTGTAAGGCACCTTTCCCTAAAAGTTTAACCAATATATACTTTCAGACAGGAGTTTTTTTCCTTCAGTGCTCAATGTGTGAAGTTTGGGTTGGTTTTGTTTCTACTGGCTTCTAATCTTGATGCTGAGATAATAATGATTTAATGACTGTGAAATTACTTTGAAAGCCTATATACAATTATAAGAGATTAAGGTAAATGATGAACTTGTCAGGAGGCCCTATCTTGACATAGTTACTTAAAATAGCTAAGGTTCATTTATCATGAACCTTATTCATATTTCAATATTTATTTAGTTATTTATTATGAGTTACAAATAGAGACACTAAAGCATTAAGATCAGCTTCAATTCCGCTTCTAGAATTCATCATTTGGGGAAAATGAGCTTTGAAAAACTTTAAATTGCTACGTAAATGCTACTTATTATTGTTATTATTATAGATTACCTATGTGCCTTCTTTCATCCTACACTTAGATTTATATCAGGAGAGGGGATAATATTGTTATGGACTGACAATGATTTGGAAGGAAGGAGTAAGCATGTTTTAAGAGCCTACTATGTGCCAGGCATTGTGCTAAACACTTTAACAGATATTAACTCATTTGATCACAACTCTGGAAAGTAGATGTGATCAGTATCTTTACTTTTGCAGTTGAAGAAACTGAGGCAGACAGAGATTAAATGACTTACCCAGGGTCAGAAGGCAGGAAGTATCTAATGCAAAATAATAATAATTATTGTTTGATGTAGTAGAGTGATACATCCGCATTGGTTACCTGGGCTGAATCTTTAAGATATGCCCTCTAACCAAGGGTGTCCCCCAAGGCTCTCTACTGCCTCCTTTTATCTTTTCCTTCCGTATTATCTCACTTGGTGATCTCTTCCATTCCTGGGAATTTTATTATCATTTTTATGTAAGTGATTTCCAAATCTATATACCCAGTTCTAGTCTTTCTCCCGAGCTACATCACCAACTGCCTTTTGAAACAACTTAAATTCAACATAAGAAAAACAAAACACATTATCTTTCCCTACAAAACTCTCCCTTCTTCCCAACTTCCCTATTAAGGCCAACCACATCACCCACCTTCCCATTATCCAGACTCACAACCCCAATATCATTATCATTCTCACTCTCCCCACATATCTGGTCTATTGCCAAAACATCAGTGCCACCTCCTCAACTATCTTACAGACTCCCCCTTCTCTTCACTCACAAAGCCACATCCCTAGTTTAGGTCTGAATTCATCACATTTCACCGGGACTATTACAGTAGCCCTCTAGTTGGTTCCCTTGCCTTAGGTCTCTCCCCATTCCACTCTGACCTCCACTCAGCTATCAAAGTGACTTTCAGAAAATATATGTCTGACCATTTCCACCTCCAATCAATAAATTCCAGGGGCTCCCTATTACCTCCAGGATCAAATATAAACTCCTCTGTTTGGCACGCAACTCTTCATAACTAGATTCCTTCTTCCCTTTCCAGTCCACAACATCCTCTAGCATCCAGTTCTTCAAGCATGACATTCTACATCCTATCTATGTGCCTTTCACTGACTGTTCCCAAGCATTTAATGCTCTGCCCCCATCACCTCTGTCACTTAGCTTCCCTGACTTTCCTCAACATTCAGTTCCAATCTCGCCATTTGTAGGAATCCTTTCCTGGTCCCTCTTCCTTCCAAACTGTTAGTGTTTTCCCCTTTGAGATTATCTTCCATATGCTCAGTATATATCTAATAATTATCCTCATTTTATATTACTCAAAGACTTACAAAGCACTTTGTAAATATCTCATCTATATGACTCTAAGAAGAAGGTACTATTATGAATCCCTACTATTAAGTAAACCTACTAGAATGGAAAAGGTCATCAAATAAGATAACATAAAACAGGCCTGCACAACATATGGCCTGTGGTCACTTGTGGCCCACCAAATCATTTCGGGCAGCCCATGAAAAATGTAGAGGATGTAAATTAAGTGATAAAGCAGAAACAGAAGAGAAGAGGTTGTAGGACAGAGCCTCGGGGTATGCCCATGGTTAGTGGGCATATCATCAGGGGTGTGGCCTTGAGGACACATGTGACCCTTGAGGTCCTCAAGGGCAGCCCTTTGACTGAATCCAAACCCACAGTTCTATAAAGTTTGAATTCAAAAGGGCTGCACTGGAGAATCTTTTTTTTCCTTTAACTTTTTTTTTAATTTATTCATTTATTTAACTTTTTACATTCATTTTCACAAAATTTGGGGTTCCAAATTTTCTCCCCATTTATCCCCTCCACCCCCCCCAATACACCAAGCATTCTAATTTTCCCTATCACCAATCTGCCCTCTCTTCTATCATCCCTCCCTTCTCTTGTCCCCATCTTCTCTTTTGTCCTATAGGGCCAGGTGACTTTCTATTCCCCATTAACTGTATTTCTTATTTCCTAGTAGCAACAACAATACTCAACAGTTGCTCCTAAAACTTTGAGTTCCAAATTCTCCCCATCTCTCCCTCCTCACCCATTCCCTTTGGGAAGGCAGGCAATTCAATATAGGCCATATCTGTGTAGTTTTGCAAATGACTTTGATAACAGTCGTGTTGTATAAGACTAACTGTATTTCCCTCCATCCTATTCTGCCCCTCATTGTTTCTATTCTGTCTTTTGATCCTGTCCCTCCCCAAGAGTGTTAACCTCAAATTACTCCCTTCTTCCATTGCCCTCCCTTCCATCATCCCTCCCTCCCTGCTTATCTCCTTCTTCCCCATTTTTCTGTACTGTAAGATAAGTTTTCATACCAAAATGAGTGTGCATTTTATTCCTTCCTTTGTCGAATGTGATGAGGGTAAACTTCATGTTTTTTTTCTCAGCTCTCCTCTTTTTCCCTCCACTAAAAAGTTTCCTGCTTGCCTCTTGAATGAGATATAATTAACCCCATTCCATTTCACCCTCTCTCCTCCCACTACATTTCTATCTCACCATTTACCTTAATTTCTTTTAAGATATGGTCCCATCCTATTCAATTCACTCTGTGCTCTCTGTCTCTGTGTGTGCATGCGTGTGTGTATGCATGTGTGTGTGTGTACATCTGTGTGTGGTCCCACCAACTACCCAGATACTGAAAAGTTTTAAGAGTTACAAATATTGTCTTTCCATGTAGGAATGTAAACAGTTCACCTTTGGTAAGTCCCTTATGACATCTCTTTGCTGTTTACTATTTCATGCTTCTTCTCATTCTTGTGTTTGAAAGTCAAATTTTCTTTTCAGCTCTGGTCTTTTCATCAAGAATGCTTGAAAGTCCTCTGTTTCATTGAAAGACCATATTTTCCCCTGAAGTATTATACTCAGTTTTGCTGGGTAGGTGATTCTTGGTTGGAGTCCTAGTTCCTTTGACTTCTGCAATATCCTATTCCATGCCCTTTGATCCCTTAATGTAGAGGCTGCTAGATCTTGTGTTATCCTGATTGTATTTCCACAATACTGGAATTGTTTCTTTCTAGTTGCTTGCAATATTTTCTCCTTGAGCTGGGAATTCTGGAATTTGGCCACAATGTTCCTAGGAGTTTCTCTTTTTGGATCTCTTTCAGGCAGTGATCGATGGATTCCTTGAATACTTATTTTGTCCTCTGGTTCTAGAATCTCAGGGCAGTTTTCCTTGATAATTTCATGAAAGATGATGTCTAGGCTCTTTTTTTGATCATGGCTTTCAGGTAGTCCCATAATTTTTAAATTGTCTCTCCTGGATCTATTTTCCAGGTCAGTTGTTTTTCCCATGAGATATTTCACATTCTCTTCCATTTTTTCATTCTTTTGGTTTTGTTTTATGATTCCTTGGTTTCTCAGAAAGTCATTAGACTCCATCTGTTCCATTTTAATCTTGAGAGAACTATTTTCTTCAGTGAGCTTTTGAACCTCTTTTTCCATTTGGCTAATTTTGCTTTTGAAAGCATTTTTCTCCTCATTGGCTTTTTGAAGCTCTTTTGCCAATTGAATTAGCCTATTTTTCAAGGTGTTATTTTCTTCAGCACTTTTTTGGGTCTCCTTTACCAAGATATTGACCCATTTTTCATGCTTTTCTTGCATCTCTCTCATTTCTCTTCCCAGTTTTTCCTCCACCTGTCTAACTTGATTTTCGAAATCCTTTTTGAGCTCTTCCATGGCCTGAGCCCACCGGACATCCCCTTGGGATGTCTGGGATAGAGAGGCCCCGACCTCCATGTCTTTCTCCGATGGCAGGCATTGTACTTCGTCATCAGAAATGAAGGGGGGAAGGAACATGTCTTCCCCAAGAAAGTAGCTCTCTATGGTCTTATTCTGCTTCCTTTTTCTGGGCATTGTCCCAGCCAGTTACTTGACTTCTGAGATTCCTCTCCACCCCTGCCTAGATCTGCCCAGCTAGTGCTTGGGGTCTGAGATTCAAATGCTGCTTCCCAGTCTCAGGTCTATCCGCGGTGGGAGCAGCTGCTATTCATTGTGAGCTTAAGTTCTGGTGCCAGGGTGGGGGCAGGGCCGCCTCCCACGCTCAGTTCCCTCAGGGAGTTTATGCAGAGATCTTTGGTAATGGAGCTTCTGCCTGCTCGAGGAATCCCGGCCACCACTGTGCTGCTGCTGCCTCTGCCACTGCCTCCCGAGGGGGCCCGAGCCATGCAGACACCCCGTTCCCCTCTCAGCCAGCCCAGAAGTCTCTCTCACTGACCTGTAGCGCCTGTGGGTGGAGGGACTTTTGCGGCCACCAGAGATTCTGTCCCTGAAGCCTGCTTGGATCTGCTCCTCTCGGGCCACGCGGCCAGGGCAGCGCAGAGGTGGACTCCGCTTTCCGGTGTGCGCCGGACCCTGGGGACTGCTCTCCAGGGCTCTCTGGAACGGAAATCTCTTCCACTGTGTTTCTGTGCGCCTTGCAGTGATCCAGAATTTGTGGGAAGTTCTTCTTACAGGAAATTTATGGACTATGGATTTGGAGCTAGCATACATGGGTCTTTCTACTCCGCCATCTTGGCTCCTCCCCCTGCACTGGAGAATCTTGAGGGCCACATGTGGCCTCAAGGCTGCACGTTACCCAACCCTGTAAATTCAAGGTAGCTGACATGGATGTACTACTATACTTCATCAGATAAGAAATGGGATTGGGATTAATAATAGTGCCTATATCTTAGGGATAATGAGAAAACTGAGTCACAGGGAGGTTAAATCTTGATTCTGAGCTAATAATGATTTAATGACTGCAAAATGACTTTGAAAGCCTATATAATTATAAGAGATAAAGGTAAATGTTGAACTTGTCAGGAGGTCCTAACTTAACAGATTTATTTAAAACAACCAAGGTTCACTTATTCATGGTGAGTCATAAATAATGGTACTACATGTAAATGTGACACACTAAGATCAAGTTCAATACCACTCCTGCATTCATCATTTGGAGAAAAAATAAAAAGAAGAGAGGGGGAGCTTTGCAAACCTTAGATTGCTATGTGAATGTTACTGCTGCCCATAGCTGGTAGGTTTCTGAGGCTGCATTTGAACTCAGATCTGCTGTCCTCTAGGTTCAGCCTTCTAACCCAAGATTACTTGAAGACAGAGACGGTGGATGTGCCTTTCTTTTTATTGCTTAGCATAATGCCTGGCCCACATTAATTACAAATGGTTGTTGACAGACTGGAAATAAGGCAAGAAACAGAAAAGGAAGAGGAAGCAGACTGTAGAGGGCATGTTAGGCCAAGGAACATGTATCTTATGCTATCAGCAAAAGGAAATCACTGATGGCTTTCAAGCAGGTGAGCGATATAGATCCTTGGATTAGGAAGGTTATATTGAGAACTTTTTCAAAGAAAAGCTGAGGAGGGAGATTAGTTAAGTAATTGTTACAACAGTCTAGATGATAAATGCCTGAATTAGAGAAATGTCTCTGCAAATGTAGAAAGGGACACAAATGGAAGGGATGTTTTTAACTTAGAAATTGATTAGATGAGGAGAGAAAAGAGAGAAAAAGAAGTGTTCAAGATGGTGCTGAGATTGACAGCTTGGGGGAATGGGAAGATGATGATACCATTTGAAAAGGAAGGTCTGACTCCCCTGTGACTCTCTATGAGGGAGTTTCTGGGTTCAAGATTTTTAGAGACTATAAAAGCTTATTTAGGATAAATTAGTGTGAATAATGAAAAGTCTAAACACCTGAACATTTAAACAGAAACCAAGTTTTGTTTTATTTTTAATTACTTTCAGATACTATTTAGAAGCATTGCTGATGGTCTTATTTTTTTCCTTTCTCCTGTGTTGGAGAATACTTAAAAGTGTTTTAACAATCAGATAAGTCATTTAAAATTATCCTAGAATTTTTTTAACTGAAATCCTGACACTAATGCCCTCCACTGTTACTTAGGCTAATATTGGGGTGTGTGTGTGTGTGTGTGTGTGTGTGTGTGTGATTTGCCACACTTATTTCCTTAGGAAATGTGATAGTTTCCTTGGTAATTTTTTCTTACTCATTTCATGATAACACAACACTCTTTATTGTCATACTATTTCCAAATTCTTAAAGATGAGAACAGTAATAGCCATCAGGTAATACTGGAAACAGAAGACAAAGATCTATTTATCTAAAAAGAACATTTCTGTACAATGAGTTCTGCTGTCTCTGATTCATATCTCTACAGCAGCCACTGGAGGGCTGCTGGGTCTATCCTATCCCATTCATTCAGAACCCAAACTTGGAAAAATTCAGACGATTAACGTGACCATTACAATTTCAAAAGCTGGTCATAACACTCAGCATCCTCCCACCTACGTAAACAAAGTATTTGCAAGGTAGCTTACTAACATTTCAAAACCCCTTAAACCTTTCTCCCTCTTCCTCCTGCTCTCCCCCATTCTCTGAATGATTTTTTTTCTCAGGCAACAAGTGGCTCTGTGGATAAACCCCGGGGCCTGAAGTTTCAGGAGATGCGAGTTCAAATTCCACCTTAGACATTTACTAGTTTTTTGATTTTGGGTAAGTCACTTAACTTCAATTTTCTCAACTGCAAGATGGGGATAATAACATCCCCGGTTTCCCAGGGTTGTTGTGGAGATCATATGAGATAATATTTGTAAAGCACGTAGCACAGTTCCTGGCACATAGCTGGGAACTATATACACGCTTATTGCCTTCTTCTCTGTGACTATCCCTTGTTTCCTCATCTCTTTCTCTCTCCTCTGTGCCTTTCTCCTTTCACCTTTCCTTTCATCCCCCTTCCTTAGCAATCCATGATACTGAATTTTAAAATATTTTCAATATTCATATTACATAAAATTTTGCTTCCTGATGTGTGCTAAATAGTTTTCTGAATATGTTCCCAGTTAAAATCAGGTAAGCTTTAACTTATTTCTCTTTGTCTTCACTTGTAAGGAAGAAGAGCTAAAAAAAATTTACTCTTATATACATTTGATTTTTCCTATTTAATGTGAACCCGAGGGTCTTGAAGAAGAAAGCATTTTTCATCCATAAATCTTCAGAAAGAATAGTATAGGCTCTATTTCATTATGGGTCCTGTGACTTCTGGTCTTTATTACCCTTGGGGCTCTTAACTGTTTTTTGTGTGTCCTAAACAATTTTGACAGACTGGTGCAGCCCATGTACCCCTTTTCTCGGAATAATGTTTTTAAATGCATAACGTGAAATATATAGAATTACAAAGGAAACCAAATATATTGAAAGTTATAAAACTTTCTTTTAAAATTTTTTTTTTGCACTTAATAGTATTAAAAAAAATGTTTTTAAAGTTCATACTCAGGTTATGACATCCTGCCACCCTGTGTCTTCTCTGGCTGACCCCTCCGTCCCTGCTTCTCAGGGTTACGGTACTTTTGTTATATTATGAAAGTCTACAACTGTAACTGGCCATTGGATGCTCTCTCTCCTTTATGATAAGGTCCTGGAAATCTTTCTAAGCAAACATCACAATGAAGTAGGGCAACATGAGGAGCTATTTTCAGCACCCTTCAATACCACATTAAACTACCTATGTCCTCCACACCTAGATCTGCTCTGCTGATAAATGTACGTTCGTCTTTTGGGGTTACAGGGAGAAGAACTCTAGAACTGGGGTCAGAAAGCTGGTTTTCATCTGAAGCTCTTCAATTTATCAGCTGTGGACAAATCCTATACCTATGAGGCTACAATGGAAAGTGCCTTGGTCCTAGAATCAGAGGATATAAGTTCAAACCATTAACTCTGACACTCACTGCCTTATGTGACTGACCTCAGGCTGTTCCCTGGATCTCCGTTTCTGGAATTGTTTCTAGTCAAAGATCTAGGAATCCTCTGGATTTGAATCTGATTTTTTGTATTTACACTATCTAACTTACATGATTGTTGTGAAGAAAGGTGTTTGGAAACCTTCAAGCACATTTAAATATGACATGTTATTATTTTCCTACATTAAGGTTACATGGATCACATTCACCTTGCAGGGTCAGTCATTAGTCATATATGACACTTTCAACTTCCATAGAGATTTCCTTTTTAAGCGGACAGGGATTGATTATCAGCATTAGATGAATAAACATTGGGTATTCTAAAAGAAGTATTATGCAGATATTAATTTTATTTTTACTCAACTCAGATAATGTGCTTACCTATAGTAGCTTCTAAACATTTGGGCTTTTTCCTACCTTATCTTTTTTTTTTAAAAACTGAACTTTCCTTTAGTTGCTTCCCCAGAAGGTGTGTTTGCATAGGGGAGGAAGCCAGTCTGAATGGAAACAGGATCATTTACACGTAGACCTAATTACACATTAAGGTGGAATCTTGCTCAAAAACAAATACACCAATAAATCTTAATACACATAGATTACATTTTGATCTCAAAGCTCCAGACTACTTCATGACTTGAACTATGAGCCACTCTATTGTATCTTAATATTGGTGGATCAGCTAAAGAATCTAAGGCTATTTCACCTGGAAGAGAAAATTTAGTGAGGTCATAGTAGTTTTTCTTCCCCTCTTAAATCTATTTGATGGGCTATTGGATTAGAAGGGAGTGGATTTGTTCTTGGCTTCAGAAGGCTGACCCAGGAACAATGGTTGGAAATTGTAGAAGCAGATTTATACTCAGTGTATCAGCTAGAAGTGCCCAGAAGTGGAATCCATTATAAGTTCGTTGTCATTGAGTTATTTCCAGTGGAGACCAGATTACCACTTGTTGGATATTGTACTATAAGGAAATCAAGACTTCTAAGATTTCTTCTAAGATTCCATGAAAGAAACTACTTCGAGTTTCTTCTCCATGCTTGGTCAGTATATCAGATTGAAACTGTTATATAAACACTCTGAACTTCACAGTATCATTCATGAATGCCACTGGCATTTAAGCAGGATAACAAACCATCACCAGAAGAATGAATGGTCCCTGAGACACTTTCCCCCTCCCTCTTGGCATCACCTCCCCACCCCTGAAAATCAACAAACACATTAATTATACTGATGCTCTGAATAGGAAGTAACCACAAGACTGTTTCCAGCATTCTCTGGGGTTGCTAGTTTCATTTTAAAATTAAACATTCACACCCTTAAGTTCAAATGAAAGCTGCTGCTGAGGGCTGAACAAAAACACACTCATCTGGGAAAAGAGAGTGAGTAAACAAACAAATGCTGGATGAAAAGGAGACCAACTATCCCTTAGGCATTTTTGTAGTATGAGGAGGAAACACATGTATGAGTGCAAAGAAGTTTCTGTCACCAGGTAAAGATAAGGTCAAAAGAATTGACTTAATAACCTAAGGAGACTCAAAATGAATGTGATTTATTCTCCATAGCACTACTAAGTAATGTTGCTTCCAATATGAAGCCTGTGAGTCATCTCTTTATATGAAGAATATGCCTTCACCTACCCATGAGTTCCACAATAATTTACACTGGTTACATTCCAAAGAACACACAGATATAAAAGTAAACGTGGGGAATTCTCTTTAAGAAATGGACGATACTTTATCCTAATTGTCATGCAGTACTGATCTGGTTTGTTATTGGAGCTGTTCTGGTTTAAAATATCTTAAATGAAACTTCTCTACATCAAAACAGCAGCAGTGCACATCTAAACCTCATACTCTACCCCACTTGTTTTAGAAAAAAAATAGTTCAAATCAACAAAATTCTACTCTGCTACCAATAAGAGAAAGCACACTCTGAAAACCAGTGGGAGACTTAGAGAATGGAGTGCTATAGGCACTGAGAAACACAAATCACTATGCTGGTGGCATGTACTTTTTTTTTTGTTTGTTACAAGGAAAGCTTCAATGTTTTCTGGGGGGGTTTACTTTGGGGTGGAATAAATTAAAGTGTATGAATGGAATGAAATATTACTATGCTGTAAGAAATAACAAAAGACACAGTTTCAGAGAAACCACAGG
Organism: Bettongia penicillata ogilbyi; assembly: GCA_023548195.1. NCBI lineage: Eukaryota > Metazoa > Chordata > Mammalia > Diprotodontia > Potoroidae > Bettongia > Bettongia penicillata. The sequence continues at coordinate 174,400 of JAJHZJ010000529.1, read as the reverse complement.
AGACTTGTATGAACTGATACAGAGCGAAGTGAGCAGTACCAGAAGGATAATTTATACAATAGCAACAATGTAATAAGGACAACAAAGTTCCACAGAACTTCCGCATTTCTACTTCAATGCAGTGACCAAAACATCCAGACAACCAGTGATGAAGCATCATAGGAAAACTATCTCCTGACAGAGGTCATGACTCATGTTGCAGAATGAGACATATATTTTTGGACATGGCCAATGTGGAAATCAGTTCTGTTTGACTAAATATATGTTTTCCTTTCTCTTTTTCAGTTAGAAGGGGAAGGTGGAAAAAATAGGAAATAGTGCTTATTAATTAAAAAAAAACCTTGATTAAGGAAATGACCATGATTCAAAACCAAAATTATTGGTAAAACTTACTTTAAAATAAAATCAATAATCTTTGAAGCATGGAATGCCTGTCTGAAGTAGAAGAGAGGTTAGAGATCACCATATCTAATCCTGGTATTTTACAGACCAGGAAAACAGTCAAAAATGGGGAAAGGACTTATCCAAGGTCAAACAGCACATGATGCTTGACATTCACTAATTCCTAGTGACTATGGCTCTTTCATCACATCACACAGCTATGACACATATACAAATGTTCGCACAACTTTGTCTTCTACTATTTTATCCAAATAAACTTCTGAATTTGGTAAATATAAGAATCCTCCAATAACAACAGTCCCTGAGCTGCTCTACAAGCAGCACTGTTCCTGTGGATGACAGAAGCTTCATGAAATACTTTACTTGACAGTTTCTATCTGTATGAAGTCACCAAATAACAATTATTATCTCAGTAATCAAATACTTAGAAATAGATAAAAACTTTTATTAGCCATTTGGATTCACTGACTGCTATTACAAGCAACATCAATTTAAATTCTGGCCATGCAGAAGACTTTGAGCCCACTGCTTCCACAAACATCCTTGCCAGGAACCCAAGATGGTCCCTTCTCCTTTCTGGGAAACCAAGAGCTACAGGTGCTAATTAGGTTGTAGCTACATTACTCTATATCAACAAAAGAAGAGAAACTAATGAAAAAGCAGTCCATTTGGTCTGCTATGCAGTCATGACCCACTGACACCAAGATGACAGAGTAAAAGAAGAAAAAATAGACCCCTTCAAGAATCATTACTTACTGTCCATCCTTACTAGCAGACGAGGTGGATTACATCATATACCACTTAGGTTAAACTCAGGTTTGACTATGAAAAACTCACTCCAGACAAATCACCTGCCTAAGCATCCAGGTGTAGCACTCCATGCTTCTGTGACTAAGTTTCTTTGCAAAGCAGGAATAATAACCTTCACCTTCCTCCTCTTTGGGAGCATCATGAGAAATGACTAGAAGGTTAGGATTGCAAATTTTTAGGGAATTAGTACACAGGGTGCTAACAATAATAAAAAATAATGACACTAGTTACAAAATGACAGGAATGGTGGACTTGTGACAAACACTGGGGGAAAGAATGAGCAGACTAGGAAACATCTAAATAGATAACATAAATTAAAAAGCCCTCAGGGATTAATGAATAGAGAAACTCAAGCAAAACCCAACTCTGACTACCCTTTTCCTCCTCATCCCTTTATCCCCTTGAGGGGAAAAAAATAAAAGTAAATGCTGAGAGGTGTGGGAGGAAAGAATTGTACCAAGTTGTTATCAACATTTTTCTCACCAGAGAGACCAAGTTATAACCATTGAAATCCAAAACAGACAGCCGAGCTCTGGAGTGATTGTACCAACCAGCACAGGAAATGTCTTTCAACATTTTAACACTGGGGACAGTGAGATTTCTATTTATCTAGCAGGCACTATTCTAAGAAATTCAGATGAGAGAATTACAAAAAATTAAAATGATTAAGATCAAACAGAATTTCTCTCATGTACTTAAATGTTTTTACATGTCTTAAAGAAATTTGTTGAAAGAAATGCCAGAGAAAAAAACCAGAAATGGAGAAGTAGAATTGCTTCAGAGACATTTATAAATATTACCCTGTAGATATAAACTCAGAAATATGCCAGAGGAACTCATCTCCCTATGCCCCGATTTTCTCATTGATACTTACCTTATCTTCCAGTTTCTCCAAAGCCCTTGTCTTGTTTTTCTACAGAAGATCCACCACCCAGATTGGTTCTCCTTCCCCCTCTACAGCTGGCTAGTCATTTTTGTTTTATTAGTTGCCTCTTACAGGCCCAGGTGTGCTGTGGAAGATTGGTTACTGCAAGACATCTGGCGTCAATAGCTGTAATTACTGAGTGACTCCGGTCCGGAAGCATTTTACACAGAGAGTTGGCTGTAGATGCAAAGGAGCTAAGAACACCACACACAGCAGTGCATGAATCTAGTCTTGCCAAACGAATTGTCAACACTCTCATACTATGAAAATAGAATAAGATTAATAAATTAGCAAGCATTTATTAAGCATGTACTATGTGTCAGGCACACATTTTAGGAAAGACAGAGCCAAGCTGAAATGTGACCAAAGAAGAGTGACCAGGAGGGTGAAAGGAACTGCGGCTGTTTTTTCTGGAGAAGAGAAGGATTAGGGAGAAATGTCTTTAAATAACTGAAATGTTACCATGTCAAAAAGAGATGAGACTTGTTCTGCTTGGTCTTGGAGGGAAGAACCGGTGGAAGTTTCAGGGAGGAAAATTTAGACTTAATGAACGGAAAATTTTCGAACAATTAGAGATAACCAGAAGTAGAATGAATTGGGAAGGGGAAAGGAATTAGCATTTATATAGTGGCTATATATAGCCGAGCACTGGGCTAAGTGTTCTGCACAGATATCATTTCACTCGATCCTTATAACAACCCTTTGAGGTAAGTGCTGTTATTATCCTCCTTGTACAATTGAGGACACTGAGACAGAAGTTAAGTGACTTGCCTTGGGTCACAAAATCTGAGGTCTGAGGTCAAATTCAAATTCAGATCTTCCTGATTCCAGGCCCAGTTCCTGGATCCACTGATGCACCAGCCTTGCTGTCTTGGGAGGTAGTGGGTAGCCCCTCACTGGAAGCCGTCCAGCAGAGTGGATCTCTATTTCTTGGGGAAGCTGTGGACATTCTTGCTTATGAATGGGTTGGATAGGATGACCTTTTTGCTTCCTCCCAGCTTTTAGATTCTGTGATGCTAGATTTGAATCCCAATTCAAGCTATTTCCTGATGTGACCATGGAACAGAGACTTGACATCTCTGGACCTCAGTTATCTTACCTGGAAAATGAAGGGGTCAGACTGACCTCTAAGCTCCTTTTCCACTCTAAATCCAATGAACAACATCTACTTTGCTAACTGCAAACTCTCACATAATGAGATTTATGTGGAGAACTAAGACAAAAATGCTTGCTTCTCCAACAAGATGGGCAAGCAAGTCTAGAAATTTGACATGTATTAATATAAAAAGAGTTCACTCTTAAACCCGATGCTTTCCAATTAAAAGTTTCATAGTCTTTTTCTGATCATAGGTTTCCCTTCTAATTAACCTTTTTTGGAAGAGGAATAAAGTATCAATAATTTTTAAAATTCATTAACTCCATGGTAAATGCTGTATGAAATTGAAAACAAATAACACTTATACAAGGAAATGAGGCAATAGGATAGAGGAAAGTGCACCAAATGGGCAATTAAAGAACCCTGAGTTCTAAGCACAATGCTGCCATTTAGCTTTCAGTACCATGAATGTGGCAGATATAGCTGATCTTTACAGTTTCTTCCAATTCCTAAATTCAAGAAGTTACCTTTGCTAAACTGCAACTTTCAGAAACTGCCTTTTATGGAGATTTCTCTTACAAAAATCTTCATTTACACTACAGATTTCTCTTCTAAGAAGGCTAACTCTCTGCCAAAATTCAAGTCGGTTAAGCATTATTGAGCACCTACTACATGCACTGAGGTCAGTCCTTAGGACACAAAGACAAACAAAACAGACCCTGTCCTCAAGAAGGTTTCATTTTACTGGGAGGATTCAACATGTACGTAAATAAGTATAATACAGACAACTACAACAGGAAAGAGCATCAACAGATAGGGGCAATCAATTAACATGCATTTACGGAGTGCCTATTCTGTGCTAGCCAGTGGGGGTACAAATATAAAAGTGAGGCCAACCCTGCCCTTATGCTCCACTGTGAGGATGCAATGCATTTCAAAGGATTAGTGGTCAGGAAGAGAGTTAGGGTCTACATGTTCACAAGGATTGTGAGTTGAGTCAAAAAGTACAAGTTTGTCTCACCATATCCAGTCGCTACAGCCTGGAGTCAGGAAGACTCATCTTCCTGAATTCAAATCTGGCCCAAGACATTGACTAGTAATATGACCTTGGGCAAGTCACTTAACCCTGTTTACCTCAAGTTTCCTCATCTATAAAATGAGACAGAGAAGGAAATAGCAAAGCATGCCAGTATCTCTGCCACGAAAACCCCAAAAGGGGTCATGAAGAGTCACACACAACTGAAAAATGACTAAACAACAAATCCAGAAGTCAGGGAAATACTGATCTAATTATTGTTCCTCAAACAAGAGATGAAAATCAAGATTAAAGCAAGGAACATGTGCTTCATATAATGGAGTACCAAACCCATCCATAATGTAAAGCTTGTAAGAGAGGAGCATATGAAATAAAGATAGAAATGCGGATAGGAGCCAAGTTGCAGAGGGGCTTAAATGACAGGCTAAGGAGTTGAAATGTTTATCTTATAGTTGATGAGGAGCTCCTGAAGACTCTTGGCCTGGGAATATGGTTATACATATGCTGCTGCAAGATGATTCTGGTAGGATAAAATAAAGGAGGGATTCACCAAAATAAGGAGAACCATTAAGAGAGCCTGAATAGGGTATTGGCTATGTAACTAGAAAGAAGAAAATACTGTGGAGATAGAGTGTAGAAGGCTTAATCAGCAATTAAACACTGGTAGGAAAGGGGTAGGGAGAGAAAGGGAAGAATCAAGGATGTCTAAGGTTATAGAGCTGGATGACTAGAAGTATGGCAGAGCTATCAAAATTAGAGAAGCTTGGAAGAGAAGTAGATTAAGGGGAACAGCTAATAATAAGTTCTAAATGCACTGAGTCTGAGATTCGAACTGGAATCAAGCAAGCAGATGATGATGCATGATTGGAGGTTAGGGGAAAATTAGGGCTTCATATATAGCTTAAATAAAGGTGTCATTTAAGTAAATCATGGGAACTGATGAGATTAACAAGGAGAAATCGAGAAAGGAAGAAAAGAAAATTCTGGGGAGCAAGACTTTGGGAAAAAGAACAAGATATTTTAAAAATATATTTTAAAATAGAAAATCTAATGAGGTTTTAAACTCACCCACTAAAAATGTGCAATTCTAAGTAAACAAATAGTTTCTGAGAAAAATTATTATAGGTCAGTGAGAATAGGACACAGGTGGCAGATAAAAAACTGAAGCTAAAAAACTAAAAACAATTAAAAAGTCTAGACTGTCCTTTATCACCATTTTTTATATTACATTTAAAGGAAGCATTTTGTAAATTTGGAATAGTTCTTTATTCGGTTCCAGTGGATAGATCACTGGATTGAAACTCAGGAAAGCCTGAAGTCAATTTCTGCCTGTGTACTGGACTGTGAGCAAGTCACAACCTGATGAACTTCAGTTTCGTAAAAATAATGGCACCTACCTTATACTAGTCGGAATCAAATGAGATAGTTTACGTAAAATGCTTTGTGAACCTTAAATCATTATATAAATGCCAGTTATTACTAGTTGTATGACCCTGAGCAAGACAGTGTCATAGGTGATGCATAGTGCCCAGAGAACCAAGCTTGGATTCAGGAAAGCCTGGGTTTACATCCAGGCTCAGACACTTACTAGCTGTGTAATCCTGGGCAAGTCACCTAGCCTCTGCTTCAGTTTCTTCATCTGTAAAATGGGAATAATTAACAGCACTCATCCCTGAGGGCTGTTGAGGGGATCAAATGAGACTAATTATCAGATGCTTATCACAGCACCTGGCACACAGTAGGTGCTATATAAATGTTATTGATGATAGTGACGATAATGACGACCACGAGGATGATATAAAAACTCACTGTTTCCTATGAGTCTTCCGTTTTTAACAGGGATATAAGATGCCTCATTTTCATATCTTTTACTTTGTTGTTCAGTTCTTTAAAATATACAAGATTTATTGGTGTAGGCACTCTCTCCACAAATTCAGGTTTCAACAAGTCTAGGCCTTTCTCTTCTCATCCTGTTCATGATTTCTGGCCTCATATAAATATAAAGAGGTAGTGAGGTGTAGCAGATGGAGAGTCATTGAGTCAATAATGCAATACTATGTGCAAGGAACTCTGCAAAGAGCTAGCAATACAAAGAAAGGCAAAAGACAGTTGCTGCTGTCAAGGAGCTCGCAAACTGATGGAGGAGATGACATGCAAACAACAAAGTGCAACAAGATCCATACAGGATACGTTAGAAATAATCAGCAGATGGAAGACAGTAATGGTAAAAAGGCTTCCTGGGAAGTAGGTTTTTAGTTGAGGCTTAGAGGAAACCAGGGAAACTGGGAAATAGAAAGAATTCCATGCATGGGTGACAGCAAGTAAAATGTTTGGAGTCCAGAGATGAAGCATTTAGTTTGAGGAAGTACAAGGAGGTCAAATTCAGTGGATAGCAGAATATGGGGGAAAAGGGGAGGGGAAGAAAAGAAAAGATTGGAAAGGTTGAAAGCGGCCAGATTACAGAGCGTTTTAAAAGTAAGAGGACTTTATATTCGATTCTGGAGGCAACAGTGAGTCATTTGAATGGACTGTTTAGGGGTGTGTGTGGTGTGGTGTGGTGTGGTGTGGGTGTATGTGTGTGTGTGAGTGCGTGTGTGTCCTCATTGACTTGGTTGGGGGGAGGGTGACCTGGTCAAACTTGTGCTTTAGGAATATCCATTTCACAGCTGAGTGAAGGTTGAACTAGAGTGGCAAGAGATCTGAGTCACGGAGACCAACCAGCAGATTACTGCTTGATGCTGACGGCCTTCACCAGAGTGGTGGCAATGTCAGACAGAAGGTGGCAGAGGGTTAGATGTGAGAGTGAGACAGTGAGGGGTCCAGGATGACATCAAAGTTGTGGGCCTGTGTGTGATCTGACTGATGGATGGTGGTATACTCAACAGAAATGAGGAAGTTGACAAGGGGAAGGTTTGGGGGAAGATGTTTAGTCATAAGATATCAATGTGATATCCCAGTTTGAAATATCCAATACCAGTTAAAAGTGTAAGAGCTAAAGTCAAGAATTCTCTACACTTCTTAAGAATATATATCCCTATGTAACATCTCAATTGATATCAACACTCTGGGAAGGGTTGAACAAAGTTACTATGACCTGATCAAATGATGTAACGTATGCAAAGTGCTTTGCAAACCTCAAAGGGTTATGTGTGTGAGCAACGAGAATAAAGATGTTGATCTCAACCAATGAGATAGATAAATTTGGGAGTGATTATTTGGTTTACAAAAATATGATCTTCATTACAAAGGATTCACCTCTGGGTTTCTTTAAAGAGAGAGCTCCTCTAGGTGGCCTTTATGTAGCTGCTTGCCAATTAAGCCACTGTTTGACCTCAAAAGCTTGGGATAGAGAAACTCAAAGCTAAGGCAAGAGTGACTGCCAATTGAAGATGAATCAGAAATGATGAAAAAGCCTTGCTTAAGTTATGATGTAAGCCTATTTGAAAATATGATTCAATGACAAAGCTCCCTTACATGTTCCCCAAGCCAGGCACCAATTGTAGAAATGGAGGAACCCTATATTTAACTTCCTGTTTTAAGTTCCAGACTATGAGCCATCTAATTTGCACCATACCACTGTCTTCATAAAAGTATAAAGGTACCACTAAACGTTCAAAGAGGTGTAGGGGATCCCATTAAAGCCATCCTCATTATAAATAACTATATCCCATAGCGTGTCAGTCTTTTAATTCTGGTATATAAACCAGGGTCCAAATTCCCATTCGTAAAACTCTCTTTGATGTGGGGAAACAGCTCAGAAATGGAATGGTGACTGTGAATGTTTCTTGTCAATCTTGGGATTCTGTATGGATCCCATACACCTTCTCTAGCTCCCCCCTGAAGCTAATACACTAATAAAAAGCACTTTCCAAGCATAAAGAATTGTTATCTGAAGATCTCTAGGTGGATGCAAACATTAATTTATCAGCCTTCACCATAGGGACAATCTATAGATACAGACCTTTATATCATCCCAAGAGTCAGCTTAGGCTGAATACAAGTTGCAGAATGAAAGTCCAGCACAGAGAAACACAGAAACTGAATTGGGACCACTCAGTTTACAGATGAGGAGATTAGGAACCAGGGAGGAAATTTAACTCACCCAGGATACTACAGCAGTGACTGACTTAGATGATTCTAAGCCTGAGGTTCAGGACTCTCCATATGTTAATAATTAACCACAAAATTTCAATTTAGCAGATGATTCTTAAAAGTCAGTGAAATGGAGGAGTCACAAGAGAAGAAAGGCATAGGGGCAGCTAGGTGGAAGAGTGGATTGAGAGCTGGACCTGGGGTCAAGAAGACCTGAGTTCAAATATGGCTTTAGACACTACCTAGCTGTGGAACCCAGGGAAAGTCACTTAACCTTTGTTTACATCAGTTTCCTCAACTGTAAAATGGGATGATACTTTCCAGGATGAGGATCAAATGAGATAGTTGTAAAGCACTTAGCAGAGTACCTGGCACATAGTAAGTGAAATATAAATGCTAGCGATGACGATGATGATGATGATGATGAGGTTCATTCCAGTAGGGAGAGAGAAAAGGCAAACAGAAAGAGGAGAAATATGGGGGAAAGGGAAAGGGTGCTTCAGAACAGTCTGCACTTGCAGTTGCTTGCCCTGAATATAAATTTTAGTTCTCATTAAGTAGTGCAAAGGAATCAGGAAAAAGAACTGTAAGACTGGGTGAACTGTGAAGTGCAAATTTCAAACGAGGGATGTTTCTAATATTTCGTGTCAGTAAGTATGTAGGACAGTTAGATAGCACAGCAGATACAGTGCTAGGCCTGGAGTCAGGAAGACTCATCTTCCTGAGTTCAAATCTTGCCTCAGACACTTACTAACTGGATGAACTTGGGCAAGTCACTTAACTTTGCCTCAGTTTCCTCTTCTGTAAAATGTTCTGAAGAAGGAAATGGCAAACCACTTCAGTATCTCTGCCAAGAAAACACCAAAGGCGGCCGGTCATAGAGAGTTGGACACAACTGAAACAATTCAACAACAAAAGTCCCTCTAAAGAAAGAGCAACATCAAGGATTTGGAGTCGGAAGCAACTTGAGAACTGATTCATTTTGAAGATGGAGAATTTGGGCCCAGAATGACCTTCCCAGGGTGCCACAGGGAGTAGAGACAGAGGAGACATTCAACTCTGCCTCCTCTGGTACCTCTCCATGCTACCTCAGCGTGTGACTTCTAATCCCTGGGCCAAGCACAGTCTCAGTACTGTTACTGGAAGTGTGTGGGGGGGGAGGGTTGTGATTTCACTAATAGACGTTGTGCCTGAATAGCTTTCTCAACAGTTTTTTAAGCTTCAAGCTTCATTCTTGTCAGAATTTTGAGCCCTCTTCTACCTGGCTTTGGGATGAAGACTTAAATTCAAAAAACAGTGAACAACTATACAAAAATATTCTGACATTAATAATCAGAGAAATGAAATCCTAAGGTTTCATTTATCTCACAACTCATAAAATTGAAAAAGATGTCATTTTTTTAAAAAAGGGGGGAAGTAAGTTGTTGGTGAAGTGTGGGAAAACAGGCACACACATTCACTACTGGTGGTAGAGTAATGAATTGATCCAATTGCTCTGGAAAACAATTTGAAATGATGCAACGAAGCTATTCATATCTTTTGACTTAGCCATCCCATTACTGAGACTGAACCCAAGGGATTCGATGTCAGAAAGAAAGGTACCATGTATACCAAAATATCCATAATAGCACTGTTTGCAGTAATGATGGCAGTTGACAGAGGTACACTAAGGGAGCTCAGGGGGAGTAAATGTCAATTCATTGGTTTGACTGGTTGCTGTTTTTAAGCTTCTTTTGGATTCTGGGTTTCCTAGACCATGGAGACAGTTGAACTTGCTTTATCTCTGGTGCATAATTTCTGTTTTGCAGAGGTTTGAAGTGGGGTGATGAGAGAAAATGCCTGGTCCATTGTCTTGCTGCTTATGTGACTCAGAACATTCCCCCCCCCCAAAAAATAAAAATTCATAGAAACACAGGAAGAAACACAGCAAGGCAGCTTATCATGGGCCACATAAACATTTTAAAGATAGGAATACCACTGGGCAAAATAAGGCAATGACTTGCTTTGTCCCCCTCTCTTTTTTCCTATTCTTATTCATTTGCATGGAAGACAAAGAGTATTGGATTCAAGGGGTGCTTGAAATCAGAAAGCCCTTAGTAGTTTGCCAAGAGATCCACTAAATTGATGCTGATTAGATACAGTTTAGCAAACAGATTTAAGCAAGGCGTAACAAGGATTTCTAACCGTAAGTCAGAGTGAGGTCTCTCACTGACTGTGGTGACCAGGAATCTAAAGTTCTTTTTTTAAAAAAAAAAATTAATTTTTAATTTTCAACATTTGCTTCCATAATATTTTGAGTTCTGAATTTTCCCTCCCTCTCCTCCCCAGGAATCTGAAGTTAAAAAAGTAACCTTGAAGATAACTAGTTAACTGAAATAACAAGGTCTGTGTACCTAGCTCTTGGGGAAAGGAATTGACTTCTGCAAAGAAAGTCACAGATTAAAGAAAGAAAATGAGCTCTTATGGATTTTGCCTTTACTCCGATGAAGGTATATAAGACCTTTGATTACCTAAAGGAGTTTTGTTCTAAGCTAAATAAGCAGTGACAAAGTCTTCTATACGAAACAAGCTGGCTGAAGGCTCTCTGTAAAGTAATAAGCTGGAAACAGAAATAAATTCTCCAACCTGAAGCCACCTGAGCCTGGCAGCAAGTAATTACTGGCAGAGATGATATGATACTGCATGCCCATATTCTCAGCTGAGGTTATATTTCAACAATGTACAGCAGAAATTCCATACTACACAAGACCTAAAAGGGCAGTAAAGGGCAGTACTAAAAAGCAGAAGCACTAAAATGTTCCCAGAAGATATCAGTGGCCCTGCAGTGCTCTCATCATGGATTCCACCTCTTCATTTGTGCTTGACTGCATGTGCTCCTTATATTCTCCACTAAGAATATGGGCATTGGTAGGAAAGTATATCCAGTTTTGTGGGTAAAGATTGCTACTCTCTTTACCATGATATTTCATTAAATGTCTTTTCTTTAAATATTTTCTGACTACCAAAAGTAAACACATTGATGGGAGCTTATGAGCTATAGTTTTTGTGGATATGGCACCAAAACTTTGAAACAAAATTTGAGTAGTTTTGTCCAGTGGACTTACTTATATTTGAAATGAAGGGGAGGATCACTTTTATATGGCATTATATAGGCATCACATTTATATGAACATACACAAAAAAATGTAGGACCATGAGAACAATATGCATGTCGACAGTGTATATAGAGACAATTCAAAAAGACAACAGAATTCAGGTTAAAAATAAAATACTGATGTTGGATCTAGATGTAAGTTAAAACATAGACCTTGCCTTTCTATCGAAGAATGGTAAGCTCTAAAAATAGAAAATTACTTGTATTGTCAGTCACTCCAAAAAAAAATTATTTTGTTTAACTTCTTATAAGAAGAGCCTCAGTTGGCAATGTGAGTTTTTGTTTTGTTTTTAATAGGAAGTGACACTGTGTCCGAAACATATTAATGAAAAGAAATTTTTAAAGAAAATTTAAACCAAACACATAAGAGTTTCAATTAATCTATTGCACTGCTGTCTCCCTGAACTACTCATACTTTTTTCATCACCAAATTAACTCCTTCCCATTTGAAAAATTTAGGAAAAAGTAAGATTCTTTTTTATACCATATTCCATCTTTCTGAACACAAGGGGCATTACAATATAAAATAAAACTCTCATGATAAAACAGTTAATGAAAAGATTCAAGAAGAGCTTATCATGAAGTTGACCATGTTAAAAAAATCAAAACAAAAAATGAATTCATAATTTATTGGCAGGCAGGATGTGAATCTAAGTGGACCTGGCCATGGAAAGTAGCTACTTCAAATTTACTGATTCAGCCAAAATTAGGCAAATTAATGTCTCAAAATAACATTTTCAAGCCATAATCCCCTCTTTGTCAGATGCTGGAAAACATTCCATATACCTTTTACATGACTCCTATTATCAATTCTGAGGTTCTGAAGAGTTAGTGTATTGACGGAAAATGGCTTTAATTAAAATTAAAAATTTTAATATATTTTTAAAGTTTTGAGTTACAAATTCTATCCTTCCCTCCTCCCAAGAGATGGGAAGCAATCAGATATAGGTTATACATGTGCAATTATGTGAAACATTTCCATATTAGTCATTTTGTACCAGAAGACTCAAATAAAAGAAAAACATGAAAGAAAAAGTGAAAATAGCATGCTTCACACCATATTCAATCAATATCAGTTCTTTCTCTGGAGGTAGATAGCATGCTTCATCATTAGTCCTTTGGGATTATCTTGGATCATTGTATTTTTGAGAATAGTTAAGTCATTCACAGTTTTTTATCATACAATATTGCTGTCATTGTGTGCAGCATTCTCCTTGTTCTGTTCACTTCACTATGCATCAGTTCATGTAAGTCTTTCTATGTTTTTCTAAAATCATCTTGTGTGTCATTTCTTACAGTACAATAATATTCCATTATAATCACAAAATATGGCTTGTTTAGCCATTCCCCAATGGATGGGCATCCCTCTGATTTCAAGGAATAGAGATTTTTAACAGAGATATGTCTGTATCAGCTGCCTCCTTACTTTGCGATACCACAGTTCAGTTTCATTTCCACACACACACATACAAAAATAAAGGAAATTACACTGGGCAACAATACAGTGTGTCGTACAATAGAACAAAAATGATCAGGTATTTTCTAAGCACTTTCCACATCTATCATAATTTGAATCTGGCTACATCAAATAGGTTTCTTTTAATGAATTTCCTCTGTTTTTAAGTTCCTGTTTGCCTAATATTTCATGCTGACTCCATGCCACACCTGCAGTATTCTATGTCATCAAGGAATTCACTTTGATCTGTTAGAATCGTACTTGTTAGGGCAAAACAATGAAAAGGACTATTATTTAAATGCAACTATGCAAAGCCAAAGGCAGCATGAAAAGCATTTCATCTTAAAGGGTTCCTTCTTGTCTCCAATCTGTCTGAGATCTCCTGTGATATGCCTGCATCACCATGGTCAAAGCAGCCACGTCCCATAGACTCAGCATTCTGCTTCTTCACCCTGGTTTGCTTGTTTTGGTGCGATGGATGGAGCACCAAGTCTGGAGTAAAGAATACCTGAATTCAAATCTAACCTCAGACACTTACCGGCTCTGTGACCCTGGGCAAGTCCCTTAATCTATTTTGTCTCAGTTTCCCCTTCTATAAAGTGGCTGTTGTGGGGATCAAATGAGATCATTGTAAAAGTATTTAGCACAGTGCCTGGCACATAATAAACACTATATAAATATTAGCTATTATTGCTGTGGCTATTGTTATTATATATAAGGCCTGCATTTTTTTTTGCCATGTTCACTCCTGTCGACCAATCTTCTGTAAAACAAGGAGACAAACTGATTTCAGCACTTAGGACAGAACCTGGCACATAGTAAATACTTAATAAGTATTGATTTGTAGTTCTAGAAAATCCCACCTGGCACTTAAATTCTCTAATCTTTTTTGTTAGTAAAAATTCTTGTCCCTCTCTGGTGTCATGGAATGTCATATGATAATTACACTTGTGCCTTATTTCTTTTCTAGTCTGGAAATTTTCTTGGTTCCCATATATTGACAAGAAATCTGGAGGAAAGTCCTCAATATACTGGGTGGCCCTCTTGTGGAGGATTCCCTGCAAGACATGAGCACATGGACAAGTTACCCAGGAAGAGGAGGCAGGGATGAGTTCTGGGAGGGAGCACACACACAGATGAAATCACAGTGTGGAAGCCCATAACTCCATGAGGATGAGGTCTGAGAATTTTCTATATTTTGTATCCCTCTCAGTATCTACTTTTCACCCAATAAGTACTTGATTGCTTACTGGACAAATGAAGGATTCAGACAATAGAATCAAACTCTAGTCTAGAAGTTGGAAAACAAGTGCCATTTAGAAGCACGCCATTGGAAAGCCCAAGCACCAAGTGGGTCTTGATTCTTGAAGCTAAACACCCCAGTTCCTTCAACCATTCCTTATATTATGGTTTCTAGACCCTTTCCCATCCTAGATGGGAACATGTTTTTTCTTCTGAACATGTTTTAGCAGAAGATGACGCAGTTGTTTACCAATAATCCTTTCACTTTTTCCACTTAAAGAGACAGCATGGAGCAATGGGTATGACTTCCAAGTCAGAAAGATCTGAATTCAAGTTCTGCTTTGGACATGTACTGACTCATCTGACCTTGAGAAGGTATTAACCTACATCCACTTTCCTCACAAATTATTCAAAAATCTAGTCTTTCATAGTTTAAAAGATTTTTTAAACTAATATGGTGACATACTAACAAAGAAGGACAACATTTTAAAATGCCCTTTTTGTCATAACAACAATGATAAAATAGTCATAATCCCTTATATTTGAATTTTGTTTTCAGTCATTTTCAATAATGTCTGACTCTGTTGACCTCATTTGGGGAGTTCTTGGCAAAGATACTGGAGTGGCTTGCCATTTCATTCTCCAGTTCATTTTATAGATTAGGAAACTGAAGCAAACAGGGTTAAGTGACTTAACCCTGGGTCACATAACTAGTAAGTATCTGGAGCCAGATTTGAACTCAGAAAGAGGAGTCTTCCTGACTCCAAGGCCCAGCGCTCTACCACTGTACCACCTAGCTGTCCTTATATTCACTTTATAATTTTCAAAGTATTTTCTTATAGAGAATCTCATTTGATTTTGATCTATGGGCTGGACAGGGCAGGGATTAGCATTCACTCACACAGCTAGTGAGAACCAAAGCAGAATTAAAACCCAAATCTTCTGGCTCCAATTCTGCCCTTCAAGTACTGCATACTATCTCCTCTTCCCTCTCTTGTCAGCCACCATCATTCCATTAGAACACAAGAGAGCTAAGGATTCTTAACCTTGGGTCTGCAAACTTTTCATATTTTCATAACTCTATTTTGATAGAATTGGTTTCTTTTACAACCCTAATGTATTTAATGCATTTATAAACATTCTTATGAGAAAGGGTCCATAGGTTACTAGATTACCAAAGGGGTCCAGGACACAAAAAGGTTCAAATCCCTTGGTAAACCATCCAGTGTTCTAGGCAAATTCTTCAACCTTGATAGGAGCTCCCTATGTCAATGAAATAACAGGAATAGTTAAAGTTAAAGAGTTATTATGATTATTTTGTGGTTTTTTATCCCTTTCTTTTTATCACTTAGCTAGAGTTTGGCTCAGTGTAGGCACTTAACAAATGACTGTTGACTTTTGGCTTAATTTCAGCAGATGTATTTTTGTGACTATTTCCCATAAGCCTTCAGGCTGAGCACCAGGGTGTGTAATATCAAACAAATAAAACTCCATCATGAAATTACAAATGCTCCTTGGCAACATCTATGTTTCCATGTGAAGAAATTTCCCCAAGGCAGGCAAAGCAGACAGATATTTTAAATCAGTAAACAGGTCAATTTTGCTGTTGTTTTTGCTGTTTTCTGAATCTATCACCATGGTGGGGGGAAGGAGGGGGAAACATAATTATTAAGACTTTAAAGGGCCACAGAAAAGATTTCTTTGATCCTATACCCTAGACTGCTGGTTAATTCCCACAAATGTCTTTCAGTGGCTTCATGGCTAAGAAGAGCAACTGAAGTTAAGGGAAAGCAGTACAAGTTGCTCACTAATTAGTACTAGATACACAACACATACAAGCCGGTGTACTAGTGAGGGGCTTTGTAGAACAGGGCTAAATGTAAGTCAGACTTGAGATAAGACAGGAAAATTCCTTTACATTATACAACAGCCTTGTAAATAAAAGGCAAACAACACTAACTCCAAACAATTAACAGGTACTTCCCATCTTAGGAAAGTTTCTTACAAATGCCCACCACAGCTTGGAGTCCATCCTCAGATTGGTTCAAGAAAAAGAATTCCTCTTCCTTCCTCTCTCCTCCCCACCCCCACGACCTATTTCTTTCACACATGAGCTGCTTTTCAGAGACTCCTCCTCCCCTCCCCCTGCTTTGTTTCCTTGCCATTCACATCATTCTTTCCCTCCCTCTTTTTTTTCTTCAATTGCCATAGCCAGTGCCCATAAGTAGTGGCCTACTTTCAAATGCCTTAACCTGATGAACTCTCTGTACTTGCTTGCTTTGACCTCCAAGATCCAATTAGTCCTCCTTAACTTCCCAACTTCTAAGGTGATTCTAGATCTTTTGTTTTGGTTTTGTTTTTTATTTTTATTTTTTTATTTTCAGTGTTCTACAATTACTACCATATAACTTAGATGTTTTTCCCCTCCCTCCCTGAGATGGCATACAATTTTATATAGGCTCTACACATACATTCCAATTAAATACGTTTTTACCACAGTCATATTGCATAGAAGAAGTAAAATGAATGGGAGAAATCATATCACAAACCAAAACATAATACAAAAGAAGATGATCTGCTACATTCTGCGACTAAATTCCATAGTTCTTTCTCTGGATGTGGAAGGTATTTTTGCCTTAAAAGACAATTGGGAATTTTTTAGGTCCTTGCATTGCAATGAAGTTCTAAGTCTACCAGAAAAAATCCTCACACACTGTGGTTGTTCCTGTGTACAAAGTTCTCCTGGTTCTGCTCCTTTCACTCAGCATCACTTCATATAAGTCTTTCCAGGCCTCTCTGAAGTCTTCCTATTCATTATTTCTTATAGCACAATAGCATTAGATTCTAGATCTTTGGGCTGTCTTTGAGTAAACTCCAGATTCCCACAGGCTCTGCATCATTTTTTAGCTCTCTGTTCACCTTGGCATTCCGGAACTCCTCATTCCCTTCAAGGCTCAATTCAAAGACCACCTCCAACAAGAGACGTTTCTAGATTCCACTAGATATCAACTCTCCACGCTGCCCCCCTCAAATATCCCATATTGATTTCAAATATAGTTTGCATGTATTTATTTACATGTATATACACTATTCTCCCCTAAATAGAATGCAAGCTATTTGAAGGAAGGAATTGCTTTGTTTTAATCTCTGTATTCCCAGCACCTATGGAAAATACCAGGCCCTTTTAGTCCTTGTTGAATCAAAACGTATAAAATATCAACTTTTACTGAACCCTACAATCCAACTTTCATATGCCCTGAACTAGCTCCCTAATCAAAAGGCCCAGCCTGAATTCCACTATGATTCATGGCGTTCCTTGAAGCTTTCCCTAGAATGTGCGTCTTGGTTAAATGCTGCATACTTTGATGTTTTCCCTTAGTTATTTTTGTAAAGGCTTGTACTGGTTTTTTGGTGGGGGGAAGGGTGAGAAAATATCCTGTATACATCTTACTTGTACATAGCTGATGGAATGTTATCTCTCCCATTAGACTAGTTTTTAGTCTTTCTTTGCATTACCAGTGCTAAGCACAGTGCCTGGTCCGCAGTTGGGGCTTAATAAATATTAGCTGACAAACTGCTTTAGTCGTGCTAAAATTTTAGAAATCCTTTATATGCACTCAGTCAATTTCCCATTTTCAATGACTGCTAAAATGGAGGGCAGAAGATAAGAAGTTGAGTGGGAATGCTGTTCTAAGCAGCAGTCTAACTTCCTATCCATTAGGCTTTGGGGCCACCTAAAGCAGCAGTAATCTTTGGAGCAGCCAATCAGGTCTTGATAAGGGGATCTGAAGAGGTGTGAATACTGTTAAAATAGCAAGACAGTATCCCTGGCCAGGAGCTGCTGGAACACAACCAGTCTAGCCAAATGAAAACAAGATCCACTGCACAATTGCTAGGACAGACATCATCAAAGGAGCCCTTTTGAATAACTGACAGTGGTCATGGTGAAGCAGAATATGCACCAGATTCACAGTCAGGAGACATAGAATTAAATTCCAACATTGCTAATTGCTACCTTAGTGATCTCAGGAAGGTCACTTAACTTTTGTGGGTCTCAATTTCCTCGTTTGGAGAATGACTAGGTTAAAATAGATGATCTCTAAGTTCCCTTTCAACTCTAAATTCTATTGGCCTAATCTATGTAATGCATGTCACTTGGATTAAATATTTGCCTTAAACTCTTCTAAATATTTTAGAAGTATATATGTATCTTAACAATAATAATCATCATTAATATTTATATAGCACCTAAAAGTTCTATTGCCCCCATTTTGTAACTGATGAAACTGAGGCCAGATAAGTTAATTACTTGCTCTTGGTCATATGATTAGCATTTTCCCATATCTCCTGTCCTCCATTTAGGCAGCAAAATATCTTTGAAAACAGGAAATACTGTCGATAAATATAGTAGTAATCTTGATATTTTAGTATAAGAGAACAAGATGTAAGACAAACCTCCCTCTTGCTTCCACTCTGAAAATCAAGATCATTTATTATTCAGTGAAGATACCATATATTTGTAAAGATAAACAGATTCAACAATAATGTTTTTCACAATAATAATAGCTAACAAATAATATGCCAGGCACCATGCTAAGCACTGTACAAATACTACCTCATTTGAGCTTCATAATGACCTGGGAGGTAGGTGCCATTATTATCCCTATGTTACAGGTGAGGAAACTGAGGCAAATAAAGGTTAAATGACCTGGCCAGGGTCACACAGCTAAAAAGTGACCAGGTCTGGATTTGAACTAAGATCTTCCTGACTCCAAATCCAGGAATCTATCCACTGTACCACCTAGCTTTCTTGATCAAACAATTTCAAGCATTTATTAAACACATGCTCTGTATTAGACACTGTGCTAGGATGATTGCAAACCCTCCATTATGCCCAGCAACATGTGGTATGGGCTTGTTATGAAATACTAGTCTTGCTATGCAACCAGCATCCTAAAACCATATACAGAGAGGCTAATCATTCTTATGAGGACTCGGTGTTTAAAACCAGCCTGTTCTTTGTAGTTTGTGAGGTTTCCAACATGAACTTGGAAACCTTCTGCCTCTTAGGATGTTAACTTGTCTCCAATGGTCTAGAGATACCTGAGGAAGCAGTTTCCAAAGCCTGTGTAAATGTCACCAACAGTTACATCTATTTATAAAATATCAAGTTAGCAAGCCAATGCCTGCTCTCCAGACACCCTCTTTAGAGCAAATGTCCATGTTTGTTTGGTGTCAGGCTCAACTTGTGGTTATCTCATGAAGAATGTCATCTGGTTCATACCCATCAATCACCAGAACAGCTAGAGTCCAAGAGAAGGTGAGATGAATGTTAGAGCCACATAGAACAATGAGGTTGGATTTCCTCAAGAGAAGAAGGTAACAATGTGTACTAGTCTCGCTTATCCAAGAATTAGAAGTTTTATGTTACAACAGCTTCCTTAGCACATAGAGCCTCTAGAATAATCTGGAAGATAGCTGTCATAATGTCTTCTGGATGCTGTAGGGAGAAGCCTTAATTTAAAAAAAAACAAAACAAAAAAACAAACAAAAAAACCCAACAAAAACCAATGCTTTGCTCTATAAATTTGGGGTGATGGTGTTTATATAACCTGCCTCAATGGCTTGAGAGGGAAATAATTTGTAAACCTCAAAATGTAACAGAAATGTGAATTACTATAGTAATTGAGGAACTGATCTCAAAAAACACTGACAAAATGACATCACTTATGTCTTAGAAGACTAAGAGATGCATTCCACTGGGTGACATATTGGGGGCTGAGAAAGGAGGTTCACAGAACACCCTGAGGGGAAGATCTGAATGGGAGGAAGAGGATATTCTTAGAGGCAGATCTAAGGAGAATGAACATTCCAAGGATGCAATTCAGGCTCTACAGAGGCAAAGAGATGGCAGACGGAATGCTGACTCTGAGTTAATGTACAAGTCAGTTTGGCTAGAAGGTAAAGCGTACAAAGGGAAGAGATTGGAATGTTTGAAAATGGAGGTTGGATGAAGGAATCTGTACATACATATGTATATATATGTGTGTGTGTATGCATACATACATACATTCTACACCAAGGAATACGTGTGTGTGTGTGTATACACATTCTATGTTGTGCAACACAATGTGTATACTCATATATACACACACATATATGCACATATGTATATGTATGTATGTATGTGTCCATGTTATCTAAGGATCAAAAGGGAGCCGGTGAAATTTTCTGAGCAAGAGAGTAGTACGGTGAGACTGGTGCCTTATGAAAATTACTTTTGCAACTTTGTGGGGCCTAAGAGAAGGGATATGTAGGGGACTACCACAATGATCCAGATGAGAGGTGATGAGGACCTGAGTTAGACAATGGCTGAACGTGGGGAAAGAAGAGAGCATATACAAGAGATATTGCATAGGGTTGCTTGCAAAAGAACCTGTATTTTTAGATCTTTCTTACGTGTCACTACTGTTTAAATGAATTAGAGTGATATTGTGCAGAACAAATGTTCAAGTCCTATCTAACTGGCCTACGCTCATAGGGATATAATCACATTTATAAAATTGCTATCCCTGAAACCCAGTCAAGTCATCAATTCTCCAAAAGTTATCAAGTTATCTCCTCTACAAAGCACTACATGAGCTATTATGTCCTTGAACTGCAATGTTGGTCTTCATTTGTCAGCCATGCAGTTTTTTCTCAATGTTATGTCTAAGATTCACTTTTCTGCTATGAATTCAAGCATGCTGTTGGCTGAAGATACTTTTTTACAACAAAGCTAACCTGAGAATGAGTCAATTGTCTAGTTTTTTATATTTCATTTAATAAAATCTGAGCCTCAGTTTCCCCATCAATAACATGAGGGACTGGAAGAGATGACTTCTAAGTTCCCTTTCAGGTCCAAAGCTATCCTACAAAAACTTTAATTTCATCACTTATATATGTACACGAAAATGTATAGTAAGGTGGGATTTCTGCCCCATCCCCAAACCACAAAGTGCAATAAAATCTTGAAGTATATATTGCTTCTTTAAGCAATTTTTTTTAACTTGATCCTGGTAGAAACCAAGTTTACACACATGAACACACACATGCATATATACACACATATATAGTATATATGTATGTGTATGTGTGCAGGTGTATATATACATGCGTATACATATATACATACATATACATACACACACATACATACACACACACACATATACGTATGCCCAGGTTGGACTGAATTTGTTTTGATAAAAATTTTCATTTTGACATACACTTGACTTAAGCAAACAAAAGCTAGCGTTGGAAGGGGTTAACAACAATGTAAGACCTAGAGGGGAGAAGTTCAGTAGTCACATTAAATTTTTAAAATCAATACAAAATTTGGGAGGGTAGAATCACAAAATTTAACACCAGAAGTTTAATGTACACACTGGAATATACAGCAAAAGGCTAGGAGTTGTATTGGAGTCACATACACAGACACACGCACGCACACACACACACACATACACACACACCTCCTTTTCTCCCCACCAAAGAAGTATGCAGTCCTGAAGATTGGCCTTCAATACCACAACTGAGTCTTTGTCTAGGGAACTTCAGAACAGATCTGTACTTTGGTCTCTTACACAACCAGAGGCTTCCAGCTGGTCGCCATGTGCCATTAGCCTCCCCCCAGTGAGCAGGGGACCACTGAACAGTAAAAGTGGCTCACTTGGTAGACTTTAAAGGGAGGGATTTCTGCTCTCCTTTAGCATCTCCTAAACCAAGCAGGAAGCTTCATGGGGCCAATAGTGAATATTTCCTCAGCTGTAGGTAGCACTGTCCTGCAGCCATGGCCTACCAGCATCTTGGAGGTGAAGAGACCAGGTATACAGAAATCAGACGTGCCACTCAGTCCTTCTAGCCGTACTTCCTCCTTTGGGGCATACACAGATGGATGATCTCTTCTGGCTTCTATCTTTTAGGAGTCTCCAAAAGCCAGATTCAAAGAGAAAACACCAAAGTGGCTTCCGGAGTCCCATTTCTCTAAAGCAGTGCTCTCCAGGAAGTAACCTAGGAGCCAAGGGTTATATGCATGGGTCTACAAAGACACAGAATCATAGATTCAGAGCTGGAGGGAACTTGGAGTCCACCTACAATAACTCTCTCATCTTACAGATGAAGAACTGAGACCCAGTGAGGTCCAATGTCTTTCCCAAGGTCACAGGGACAGTAAGTGCTAGGAACAGAATTTGAGCTGATCTCTCTGAATCCAAATGCAGCATGCCTCCCACCATTCCATGCCATGCCACCTCCCTATTAATTTGGAAATACTGGAATCTTCTTTATTTTCCCCTTACCTGAGACTGCATTTGCATAATATTTGCAAATATGATTTGTAAATTTTGAAAAAAGCAATAAGGAAACCTCTACAAGAATTCTTAAAGGACAGGAGGCAGCCACCCAGGACCAACTGCTCATTTCTCAGTAATTAAAAGATATGTGTTTGTCATGCTTCAGTGTATTCATTTTTCACAGGATCAGTCTGTCCCAGAGTATCACCTTTCATGGAAATTCAATAAGGCAGAAAAATCTATATCCAAACCAAAGTTTCATTTTTATGCAAGCAAAATGATAACACTAGCTTAGATTCCTATAATATTTTATAGTTATAAAGAACATTAAAAGTACATATTTGAATATATATTATATGCATGTATACATGATTTAGACAGTAAGCACTGACTCTACTCAGAGTACCTGGGTTCAAATTCCACCTCTGACAAATGACCTGTGTGTCAAAAAGGGAAGGAAGGAGAGAGGGAGGAAACATTTATTAACTACCTACTGTGTGCTAAGCACTTTACAAATATTATTTCATATGATTCTTATACTAACCCTGGGAGGTAGGTGCTATTTATATCCCTATTTTAAAGTTGAGGAAACTGAGTCAGCAGAAGTTAAGTGACTTGTCTAAAGTACACAGCTTGCAAATGTCTGAGGTAGGATGTGAACTCAGTTTTTGCTGCATCCAGGGCCAACACTGTATCCACTGTACCACCTCACTACCTAATCTCATTTTCTCCTCACAAAAACCCTTGTAGGTAGGTTCTATGATACTCATTTTACAGATGAGGACCTGAGACTAAGAGAGGTTAAACAATTTCCCCAGAGTCACCCAGCTAGTAAGTCTGAGGCTGGATTCAAACTCAGGTCTTCTTGAAGACAACACAGAGCCCAACTCCAAGCTGACAATCTGTCCATCTATGGTACCACTTAGCTGCCCAAGTCATAACTTCCCTAGACTTCAGTTCCCTCCTCTATGAATATCTATGATTCTATCATTTCCTTACCACAGGCCTGTGAGGGAGGTTTAGATGACATTTTTATCATTACCTTTTAGACAAGGAAATAGCTTGAAGTAGCTTGCCCTGAATAGTATAGAGAGGAAGCAGGAGTGGCTGGTATTGAACCCAGAGCTTCTAATCCCACTCTAGCCCCTGAAACAGTAACACAAAACCTTCTGGTATCACCAGGACTGATAGCAAGGAAAAGATGTAATTCTCCTGCTTTATTTCTGAATTCCACAACAGTCCTATGTAATTATCAGTAGTGCTAATGTGAAAAGGTATTTTATAAGTGAGACTCGATGACTCTGTAAATTGCAATGTGGACATTAAATGAGTAATCCTAGATTAGAAGTCATGTCAGTTTCTGTTCCTGTCTAGATAAACAAGCATTCCATTTAGTCTGCAATATAAAGCTATGATACCCTGTGGGTGAATGACAAGACTGGAATTCTGTTTTCTAGATCTAGTGGGAGGGACACGTGGGGATATTTTCCAACTTAAAGAACAATCTGACTGTTCCCTTAGGAAGCTGCCCAGCGGTACATCTGCAAGTCCTATAGCCTACACTAGTTCAAGCAAAGAAAAAATGCACAATATTTTTAAGACTACATTTTATAAATTAAATGTTTTGATTAGCTTAGTAACAAGAGCTGACCACAATTCCACATACCAAAGCACTCTTAGAATCTTTAGGAGCATGGCTATTCAGCAGAAGTACCCAGCGAGTCTCAAATATAAAAGATGCCTAATACCTAGTTGGTTCCAAATATAGATTATCTTTTCCCCCCAAATCTAGCTTTATGAAGTATAGCCTATAAATATTGCTGTTTTTGGTCAGTCTAACTCTATATGCATATGTGAACTATGTATTTTCTTTCAAAGAGATCTCATTTGAAGTGTAAACCTATACTTGGATCAACAGAATATTTTGGTAATTAAAAATTTTTTCATATCTTTTATTTTAAATACCACTTCTCTTTCTAAATACCTTCCTAGCCATCCCATCACCAAAGGACCAAGCCTCATAATAAAGAATGAAAGAGTCAGGAAAGCAGGAAAACAACTAAGGCTGGCAATATTATACAGCATTTTACACCTTCAGTGCCCCACGTCTTCGAAGATGGAAGGTAGGTTTATCAGTGCTTTAATGTAATTTGAAAAATTAGAACAAAACTTGAAAAAAATTAACATCTGAATATAGTGACGAATTTCTTCCCTCTGGTTAATACTGTTAAAGTCTCATAATACTTCATTGCTTAAAAGATGCAGCAGAGGATATGAGATGAGCTCTGTTTCCCTATAGTATTGATTAAGAATGTTCGTTATGTAGTGGTTAAACAAAAGCTCATTACGTTAAAAGTTACGTCAAACTATTATATATGTATATATGTGTATATACACACACACATATATGTATGTGTACACACACATACCTCCAAAGTATTTTGTAACTAATTATAACTGTAATCTGTGGCTCCCAGAGAGCACTGTCATAGAGAGGTCAGACCCTAAAAATGACAAATAGAGAGTTCACCAGTTTGGTGACTTCTTTTTGAGCTCAACTTCTAGAGACTTCTGAGAAAGAAGTCAGAAGACCATCCATCTTGTATGCGCCCCATGGGAAGAAATATGACAGAAAGGAATGAGCTGATTTCCGGATGCCTGCTCCCCTACTCCCTCCCTCCAGGATGCTGTTAGGCTGTGCCTCCAAGACAGTGGTGCTTGGGACTGGTGAGATGCTTGCTACCTGCAGGGTTAGGGGAAGAAGATACAAGAGGAATACAGAAGTTAACAATTCCTTTAAAAATTTACCAAGTGGGCAATTCTTGCTATTCAACAGTCAATCCTCTTTGACTCAGCTCCAACTCCCTCTTGGGTGAGGGGGCACTATACAGTACACAAGGACCAGCCAGCAACCTCTGGTTGCATAGGAGCCCAAAGAATATGTCCTGAAAGAATTGGCCACTACATAGGCTCATCATGGTGCATGGTCCCTGGGATGGGCTCCAAGAACCCATCACCCCTACGTATCCTCATTAATCAAAATTAACCAGAGTGTCCAGCACTGTGCTGTGTAATTAGAAACAGAACCAATCTAACTGACAAGTTAGATGGCTGCAGAAAAACTATCTTTCCTTTCCCTAAAATTCAAGTCAAAACCCATACTAATAAGCATCGGGGATGCAAAATGTCATGAATGACAGCTTGTCAAGGATGTTACAATGGAGACCACTTTTGTATATGGGTCAGTTTAGACGGCTGCCGAGGCTCCTCCTGAAGACGGTTAGACACACTTTTAAATTTAATCTCTAGCTACCCCGCAAATTAGGATATTAGTACATAAAAGAACTGAGTGCTCTGAGAGTAGAGAAGGCTATTTTGCAATAAATTTGTAATCATTAAGGAGGTGAGGTTCCTCATACAGCAAGAACCGAAAAGTAATACTGGTACACACAGAATGGTATAAGATTTAGAGAAAGGCCTCCAGTATGTTGGGTAGTCTTTGTCTTTGTGTAGGGGGCTGATGGGAAGAGACACACAAAGATTCCAGAGAAACTGTGAATGAGCTAAGAATTTACATAACTGGAAGATGCCTATTTCAATGAGATCACAGATCTACTAGGACACAACTGTGTGTGTGTGTGTATGTGTATGTATATATATATATATATATATATATATATATATATATATATGTATGTATGTATGTGTATATGTATGCGAGTGTGTGTGTGTGGAAAGTGTATAATATTAATAAAGTGAAGTAAGTTGTATGTAAGGACAATTAGGTGATGCCATAGTGCAGAGCACTGGGCCTGGAATTGGCAAAGTTTCATTTTCCAGAGTTCAAATCTGGCCTCCTCAAACACTTACTGGCTGTATAACCCTGGGCAAGTCACTTAACTCTGCCTCAATTTCCTTATTTGTAAAATGAGCTAGAGAGGAAATGATCAACCACTTCCATATCTTTGCCAAGAAAACTCCAAATGGGATTATGAAATGTCAGACACAAATGAAAAACAACTCAACTCTAACAACGAACTTACTGTGTGCTGGGCACTAAGCCAGGGGCTGGGGGTAGAAAGACAAATTTGATGCAATCCCTACTTATATTCTAATAGGGGTGGCACCACACGTGGGAAAGTGATGGCTGGAGAGGACAGCTTGAGTCTGGAACGTCCCAGGGATTGGAAAGGAGTCATCGGGCAGCTGATTATCAAGTTCTTTCCAGTGGCTAAAGTAATATTATTTCTTTATTCTAAGAGAAAGAGGGATCAAGAGTAAGAGTGTCTCTGGTAAAAGGGATGATGCAATGATGCCCACATAAGCCATCACTTTCTAGTTTGTGGCTGATTGGCATGTGAAGCATGGTACGGAACAGGCTGAATGTAGTGCATTATGAGAGTTTGCATTCTCTTGAATGTGTATTATATGTAAACTTTAACATATTAATATGTGAATTCCATAAAATATACGCTCTTCTAAGCAATTTTAAATGTTTTACTTCAATTAACATAGCCATGAGCTAATGTAATACCAAATTAGATTTATATTAAGTACATGGCTATCATGAAAGCTTTAGAGTATCCACTAGAGTCATCCAAAAATAATAAGACAGATAAATGTTATTTTTACTTGTTGTACAGTCAGTGTTCTTCTTAAAAGCCTACTCACGTTTGAAGAAACTTGGTTACACTATAATTCAAAACCTATCTTTATCTCTCTGTAGATACAACCTTAAACTGAAAATACATAGAGATTCCTGGAACTAGAAAAGAGCTGACACAGAATTGAAGTAATAGCTTTAAAATATTCAGGGAGAGGGAGGGGAGAGGAGAGGAAAGATAAATTCAAAGTATTCTGAAAACAGATGTGGGAAAATAGTAAAGATTCTATAAGTATTATTTCTTTATAGAACTGTGGGTAAAAAGATACACACATACATTCCTATATACACTCACAGTAGGACATAAATTCTTACTATAGTTTTAGGAATTAGCTTAATATTAAACATTTTTAAAAAATCAATCATGCAAAAATTGCCTGGCGGCTGACTAACTACTGGAATAATTCAAGGTGGGCATGTGTTTTCCACAACTGCAAATATGAGCCGATGGCTTAAACACAGAGAAAGAGATTTATGAGACTCTATTTGGAAGTAACAAGGGTAAATCAGGTATTACAAGATAGGAGTACTAAGAAAGAATTTTCCTATGTTAAACTCAAAGACATAAAGTGACCATTTAAATTCCTCAGAATGCACTTCCCTCAAACGTTCATAAAAGGGCACTATAAAAATGCAATAACCAAGAAATATATTATGCCTCTAATTATAATCATTTAGACACAAGTAAATTAGTTTCAGAGTACAGCAAGTATTATCTATCTATCTATTTATGTATCTATCTACAGATATATAATCTATTCTGTAATCTAAGTATACCTTGGTGGGATATGTTCATTTACTGTCAAAATTATATGCTGGGAGATCTCCAATTTGCAGACATTGGAAATACTTTGCAATCCAAAATATAAAATGTAATGATTATATCTAATATAGAAATGTTGAATCACCACTATCTTTAGAATTAGATTACACTAGTGACTGTATGTACAGTACAAATTAAATGCATCTCAGTATTGACCATTCCCCCTTAATAACTTAAAACTGTTTGCCTACATCTATTCTGTTCAATGGCATTCATCTTAGAAAAGGCAATGTGGTATAATGTCTAAAGAAACTACCTCAAAGCCAGGATGACCTGGGTCAGTCCTGCATCTAACATATTCTGGCCATGTAACCCTGGGCAAGTCATTTCACCTTTCAGTTAACAGTTTTGTGCTATTGGCAACTCTCCAAGTCTCTAACTGGTAAAGAAGATGCTACTCTGAATCAGGAGAGGCTTTCCTACCATGGGAGCTCCTCTACACCAGTAAAATCAAGCATTTTAGACTGTTTAGATCATTTAGAATTTTGATTGTTCTAGTATTTAATTATCCTATCCAGCTTCACGTTATCTGAAAATTTGATAAACATTTCATCCAATCTGACAAAATGTTGACCAGTATGTTCTTATCTACTGACAAGAGTACCTAAAATTCAGATTCTTATTTAAGTTAGAATTGAAAATTTCCTTCTCCCTAGTTCAATCTACTTGAAACTCATTAACAGAAGAAAAAAGAAGTCATTGTTTAGAGGACACAATCAATTTATCAAACCATTAATAAGTATTAATTTACTACAGTCCAGGCACTGTGATAAGCACTGGGGACAAAAAGAAAAAAAAAAAGCAGGGTCTCCCTTGACTTCTTTGTTTACTGAGAAACCACTGACCATCAATTTATTGATTGCCGGCTAGTCTAATTAATAAATTGATGAATTACCCAGAAATTCTGTCTTTTAGGGGTTTTTGTTTGTCTCAGTGTACGTGTGTGGGTGTGTACACTTAAGTGTACACACACACACACATTTACACGTATACAAAGGTATATGTGTGCATACATGGATGTGTATGTATGTGCATATAGATGCCTATGTTGCCCCCCCCATTAGAACGTACGTTCCTTTAAGACATCAATTGTTTCTGCCTTTCTTGAGGGCTAGGGGCAATCAAATCAATAAGCCATGTCCTTCAGAGACTGACTGACCTTAAAGAGAGATGCACCTTTACAGAAAATAGAAGGCAAAAAGGTGGCTTAATTAATAATTAGTTATTAACATATTAGTATGATACTAATTTCTCTCAGCACATATATACAGATCCATGTGTATATGTCTGTTATATAACTAAAGGACATCCAGTTAAGGGCAGCCTACTACCTCTGGTGACAATCCATTTCATTTTTGGAAAAATGTTAGGAAGTTATTCATTAAATCAAGTCTACTTGACCCACTGCTCCTTATACTGCCTTCTGGACCAAAGCAAAATGAGTTTAATGCCTGTTTCATGTGATAGCCCTTCAGATAACTGAGGATGGCTAGCATCCCCCCCTTCATCTCTTCTCTTCATCTCTTTTCAAGTCTTTTCTTGATTAATAAATAATAAAGCTTATCCACAAAGCATAACCTTTAACAACTTTCTATTGAGATTCCACCAGCAGAATGGCAAAAAAAACAGAAGTTAGAAAAAAGAAGTGTGTGTGGGGGAGTAGACAGATTTCCAGGTCTTTTGGAACTGCTATCCTAAGACAGAACAAAGAAAAACAGTCACTAGGGATGGGTTACAAAATACATGCATGGCATCTAACGTGTTTATCAAAAGCTAAGAGAACACTAACATTTACTTTTTATAAAGTTTTCTGTTTTTCTTTGTGTTTCTCTTTTCTTTGACATAGGTTTCTGGGCAAGGCAGTGTGAGGCAAGGAGAGAGGGAAGAAAGAATCCAGATAGTTGGGTAAGGGGATAATGACCATGCAGAGAAGATAATGACAGCTGTGGCAAGAGGACATGCCAGGAACTAGGTGAGGACAATTCAGTTCTGATTGCTTTATAATTCTAGTCAACTTGATCTTTAATCACATATTACATGGATTTATTCCTTAGCCAAGACCTAACAACATGAAGAGTTGACATTTTCCTTATGGGAGTAAGTCAGTCCCTGGCTTTGCCAAGGCTTGGCCATGGAGGCAGAGGTGCCATACACATCAATGGTGAAAATGACCTCAAGTTCAGGGTTCTGGGAGACTGTCAGAAAGCCAAAATTACCCCCACTGGGCACAATATACCAAGAACTAGTTTAGACTTCCTTTTTCTTTTATCCTTAAGTAGTGAAGGCTGAACTTCATTTAAACACACTGAACATTGTAGACTTTCATCTAACAGGATCTATTTTAACGATTATCTCAAGTATTCAGTGCTTCTTTCTCAAAAGTTTGGAAGAGAACTTACTTTATAAAACTCATAGAATTATGTTCAACATTAACAAGTAGGAAGAGAGGTTTACAATAAAGATTTTTCTTTTGCATCATATGAACCCTGAAATGGAAATTCCCTAAGTAATATGGCAGCATGACAGTATGAATAGAGGGATGGCCTCATAGTCAAGGTTTGGGTTAAAGTTCTGCCTTTGATACATCCAGGCTATGTGATCCCAGGCAACTCACAGTTTGTCAAGCAATTATTCACTACTACAAGGTGGAAAGCAGTTTCCTATCTGTATAGGTATGAAGAATTTCCTAGTCAGATATTCATTATGCCAGTAAAAATGGACCTTTGACAAGTTCAGACCGGGAAAAAATATATTAGATAATTGAATCCTTAAATAAGAAAAGCAGAAACATTCTTAAGAACATCATGGAATTAATTCCAGTTACTTACCTCTAAGGATATAGTTTTGATAGTTCTGGTCTGCCTCAGCTCCCACTTTTATTAAGCAAGTCAGTCCTTCAGCCACAACAAATTCATGCACCAAATCCTTGTCATCCTGAAAGGGAAGGAGGAAAAAATTGATCTTATACATGGTTCCTCTTTAAGTTACATATTAAACCAAATTCAAACCATTAAACCAAAATTCTCACCATTATTTTTTTTGTTCTATTTAAATGAATTTACTTAAATATTCCCAAAGGAATTTAATAACCTGTTTTCAAATTATCATGACATTTGTGTTTATAAACTGTTTTTCCAGATATCTAAAGAAGAGGAGGCAAATGAATGTTCTCTACTTTGTCAGAAGTGTTTTGTACTACCATTTTCATTTGTATTTCAATCTTTGAAATTGTCCCATTTCATCCAAAGTTTAATGCTGGACTGAGTATCTAGAATCTTTTTTAAAAATTATTTCTATAAGTAAGATCTCAATGAGAGGCATCATGGAGTAGTGGACAGATGGCTGGCCTTAAAAATCAGAATGATCTGGGTTCCAACCCTGCCTTTGACGTATATGGGGTATGCAACACAGACCTCTCATTATACAGGCAGCTCTCTAAGACCATAAGTTATAGGTGACTTGCCAATCTGCATGCCTGACATGAATCAACACCAGAGTTCTCTTCATCAGGGGTTGGCTTTTAAGTGGTTTACTATTTAGCTAGGAGAACAAACATAAAAGAGTAAAAACGAAGACAACAATATAAATCTAATAACATTTCACCTTTTCAACAGAAATGATGTCACAAAGGAATCCATGATTAATCATTCAATGAATAAAACAGTAGGGCCATAGGACTTGCAAGTAGTGAGGTGAGTTATCTTCCATAATCTTAAATCTTAGCCTTTCAATTAAGCCCCTCACTTTGTCTTTGTTGTCTGGTTGCTTCAGTTATGCCCTACTCTTTGTGAGCTCATTTGGGATTTTCTTGGCAAAGATATTGGAGTGGTTTGCCATTTCCTTCTCCAGCTTATTGTCTAGATGAGGAAACTGAGGCAAACGGGGTGAAGGAATTTGCCCAGGGTAACATAGTAAGTGTCTGAGGCCAGATTTGAACTCAGATTCCCCAGATTCCAAGCCTGGCACTCTATCCACTGTGCTACCTTTATCCTTGTAATGTCATTGATCCTCTTCGAGAACAAGGAACGAACAACCAACGCATCAACTAGCTGCCCTACCTTGGTAAGCATCTGCTATGTGAATCTACTCTTCTTGACCCAAAGATTCTCTTCCCTCCTTCTCCATTCCTCATCTAGCCCCAGAGACCTACATCCATGGTGCTACATACATATAACCTGGGGAGTGCTTTGTGGAAACTGTCCCAGGTTGGAAAATGGAGGGTGTGTATGGAAGTATTTTACATTTTGTGCCATTGCATATATATCTGCCTATCTATCTAAGCAGGAACTATGGACAGGAAACAAACCACAGCAATAGTTGATCATTTATTGCATTTTTATAATTCTCCAAAGAAGGAACTCTCTTTCTACAATCCATTTCAATATTTACCAACAAAAATGAGAACTGATAAGCTTGGTCACTTTAAAAGTTGAAGGACAGAGGCAAAGACAGCAAAGCCAGAATTTTGTTCTACTTTCCAGACTCAGATATTTATTCCCCTCTATGTTATCTAGACCCAATATTTCGTTATTTAGTCATGTTTACTGACTGCCTCTGTTCCATTTGAACAAGAGATAAATTAATTGGAGACACTTCAGAGTATATTCATGCATTCATGCATTTGACATGAGGCTGAAGTATATTATAATTTAGATTTGTTCCAACCCTGAGATTCTGTGATATGATGGCCCTAAGATGAATAAAGAAAACATCTCAAGAGGAATGAGTTTTTGAAAAACTGAAAGGTCTGACAATGGAATAATGAATTAAAAATCCCAAAGAAGAAGAAAAAAAGAGAAGTATTTGTCAAGAACAAGGTGGTTGTGCAAGGAATGTGCTCAGATTTTCAAAGGTCCTAGACAAAGATGGACGGAGGAAACATAACCAAGGTTTATTTTTTAAAGAGTAGCATAAATCTCTAGAAATATTAGCAGGAAAGCTAAAAGCAAAAATTATCTTAAGCTTCCAAATAATGTTATAAGGACAACAAAAAGAGCTTTGTAAGGTAAGAGAAGCAAGGGAAATAATTAGAGCTAGACCTTACCTGACATTTAGGGTGGATTGGATAGTCTTAACAGACAACAGAGAGGAGGCAATACATTGTAATTCTAATTTTGCTTCCATAGTCTCTATCAAATGAAACTGTCATCAGCCTAAGAAGAGTAGTTCCTATATAAATAAAAGGGAAATGGAGTCCCAAGTAGGTAGAGATAATAAATGATCATCTAGCAGCTCTGAATGAAGTCATGTGCCAGCCCAGCTAAATTTTATACCAAACTAGAGTAAGAGCTTAAGAGATGATATAGTTGAATGTTGGAATTGTGGAAAATATTTCCTGGAAAAGTATAAACAGGCGAATTTTACTGCAATTTTCACAATGTTGTCTATAACCTCAACATGCATATATGAGAAGGGGGAGAGGGAAGAAAGGAGAAGGGGAGAAAGGAAGAGAGAGAATAGTGCCAGAAACAAGAGCTGACACCATATTCTGCTGCCTAGTTTGTCTGTCTGAAGTATCATGATCAAGTCTGGGCACCACATTTTAAAAAAAACATTTGTATTTAAAGTTTTGAGTTCCAAATTCTATCCTCCCCCCTCTCTGAGATGGTAAGCAATCAGATATAAGTTATACATGTATGACTATGTAGAACATTTCCATATTAGTCATTTTGTATAAGAGAATTCAAATAAAATAAAAAATGAAAGAAAGTGAAAAATGGCATGCTTCAGTCTGTATTCAATCAATATGAGTTCCTTCTTTGGAAGTAGATAGTATGCTTTACCATTATTAGTCCTTTGAGATTTTCTTAGATCATTGTATTGCTGAGAATAGTGAAGTCATTCACAATTCTTCATTGAACAATATTGTTGTTACTATGTAGAATGTTCTGATTCTGTTCACTTGTCTACTGGATCACCTCACTGGGTGTGGGGTCCTCCCTAGATAGTATCAATGGACCTTTGGGGATCCCTTTTCTTCCTTTCCAACAAATCAGATCCTCTAATCTATTTACCCAAGGTCTTTCTAATTTTTAGAGCAAAAGTTGGCTAATCTGATGTGAAGCCTGGTTAAGCCATGGGAGAGTCCACCCTCCACCTTAACAAGAGGCTTCTAGAAACAATGCCTTAACTCCAAGAATAATTATGAGAACAGGCACTACTGTTGCTATGGATTGAGGTGGTAGATGTTTCTGAACAGCTGTTTATTCCAAGTTCATATAAAGGTGGGCTTGGCTGTTTGACTAACTGATATAAAGCCAGCAATAAGAGAAAGGCATTTAGTGTCATATAATAAAAAAAGTGCTCAAGTTGGAGTCAGAGGACCTTGTTCCTTTTTTCTCTAACCTTAATATTTTGTTTTTTCCAATTACATATAAAAACAATTTAATCCTTATTTTTTTTTTAAATTCTGAATTCCAAATTCTGTCCCCTTCTCCTCACTCTCATTGAAAAGGCAAGCAATTCAATAAAGTAATACATTTGCAGCAGAGGACCTTGTTTCAAATATATGCTTTGACACTTACCATCTGTGACACCTTGGAAATAACACTAGCAGGGGGGCATCTCATTTTTTTCCACGACAGCTGAATTACAGGTGGTGCACACCTGTAATCTCAACTACCAAGGAGTCTGAGGCTGGAAGTGTTTCTTCCACATGGGAATTCTGAGCTATAGCAGGCTCTGCAGAAGGGGCCCTATACTGTCTGTCATCATTATGGTGGGCTTCCTGTTCCAAATGGCCTAAGAAGGGGGAAACATCCCAACTTGTAATGAAGTAGGTCAAGGCTCCCATAAGGGATCAGGTCTGTGAGTATCCTCAAAATTCTAGCCTGGGAAAGATGGGGAATCAGTACTTAATGGTGATGATCATGATTAACAATGAATAAAATGAGGAAGGTGGACTAGATAACTTCAAAGCTCCCCTCCATTCTAAATCTACAGTCTAGGATTCTCCTTTGATGTTTCTGTACATTTCCTGTATAAGGCCACGTCTTGGATTTAAATATGTCCAGGATAAAGTTGAGGCATTTGGCCAAAATTATAAGAACAAAGCAAAAATAAAAACCTCAGTGATGTAAAGACTAGAGCTCCTAATGGGATAATGGAAGGTTGGTGTTAAAGGAATAGTCAGTAACTATGGTTTATCTCCAAAAGGGAAAAATAATTTGAAATAACTGCCCTAATTCTCCTGGCTCTACATGGAACTAAGCTTTTATTTGAAGTCTATAATATTTTTGAAATTACACGGATGAAGGAGTAGGGCTAAATCTGGGTAGGCACTAACGACGTCACCTCTTGAAGCAAGAAAGCATAGGGAAAGCTCTAATATGCTATTCAGGTGGGGAAAAAAAATTTACGTGCAGTGCCCTAAAAGTAACGAAAGACATCTGTGCTTAATTCAGTCATTTGAGATAATCATGGCTTTGGGAAAAAGAGAAAATGGGAAGATATCATGAATTTTTGGAAAATTACTTTACACCCATAAGTAAAAAGGAAATAAAAAATAATTTTCTCTCTATCCATATCCCTTTCCACTACCATATGTTAAAAATGAACATTTAGATGAGCTCATGTCTAGTCAGAAAGTTTTTCCAAGCATATAACAAATGTTTATTGCCTTAAGTAAAATGTCACATCACACATGGCTTCATTGTACAAAAGTAATGACTAGTACTCTCATGTAATATCTCCAGCCAATCATTAATACTGTACACAATTTTTACCAACTGGCAGAGGAATATCTGCCAGAAGAAAAAACAAACTTAGACTACACTGATAAATTTGTATTTTATAGTGCCGCATTGCTGTCAGTAAAATATTTTGGTTAGAATCTATGTATTCCTGTCTTAGAAATTAGAAACTTTGTCTTTTACTCAATAAATATCAGTTTTAACCTGACTTTTCTGTAGAGATGATAATATTTGTCCATCAGGAATTTTTCAAGGATATTGAAAGGATGAAATAATGTTATTAAAGTTGTTCAAGATTTCAAATGAAATATAAAATATTTAAACCAACTTAATAATTATAGAAGTAGCATGACATATTAGATAGAAAGCTGGTCTCAGATTTAGGAAGACCTAAGTTCAAACCTCTAAAACTCCGTCTCTAAACTCTCTAAAACTCTGGGTAAGTAATTTAACTTCTTAGTGCTCTAGTAAGCTTTCTAAGATTATAAGTTGCAAAACAGTTGTCAATGTGCATTGGTGAAGGGAATTTCCTCACCTAGAATTCCCTACACCAATGAAATCACAAGTAATATGAAAAAGAATATGTAGGCATCCAGCCCCAGATCATTGCAAAGAATCCCCAAGGAGCTTCACAATCATTCAAGAGTTCAGTCTAATTGTCCACATGGAAAATATCAACTGGATGAAGAATGTCTGTTAACCAGATAAAAATAACAATTGAATAGGATCATAAAGACTAGTCCATTCAGAAACACTTGTACAGGTACTGTGTCTGGACTAGGGACTAAAAGGAAGGGAACAGGCTGAATTGCTTTGAAGAAATTATAGAGTGATTTTTTATTGACAGCAGACAAAGGCCCATCTTGAACATCAATATTCTTCCATTCATTTCATACAGCTTTGAGCTGTGGAATAGCTCAGTGCTGAAGAACTGAAATTACCGATTATCTGAAGGATGATGAGGAGTTCAATGACACGTGTGAGTATGCTGCAACATGTTAATGACGAAGAATTGAGCAGAAGGACTCTCAAAGAGATTATCAAAGACACAGTAGACTTGAAAAGGATGTAGTGTAGTCAGATAGCAAGTGTAAGAGATAACTACTAGTTGATAACCTCAATGTTACATTGGTATCCAGATGACATCGTGGTTTGGAGGAGGTCTTCAGAATTTAGGCAAAAGTCACATAAGTTGAAAAGATGTGAATAAACTGTGATCTGCACTATCAGAAGAAGTGCCCACATTGCTGAGATCACAGGTCCATTAATATTATGAGAAGGGCACTGTGCTGTGGGCACTGCTGGGATAAAAAGATAAGTAAGACATGGTCCCTGCCCATAATTAGCTTATTAAAATAGCTATGGGAATAACATCACTAAAGAAAAATATGTAACAAGAGCAGAGCCATAAATGTGAATAAATGGATGAATGAATGAATGGGAGAGGAAGCATTTATTGAACGCTTATTATACGCAAAGTACTCTGCTAAGCATTAAGGATACAAACAGAAATGTAAGATCGTCCCTGTTCTCAAGGAGTACATATTCTAACTGCCAAGTAATAAAACGCTATGCGAGTTCAAAAGAGGAAATATATCCAATTGGTAGTGTGGTAAAAAAGTTTCATGAAGGACATGGCATTTGCATTGGGTCTTGAAGAACAGACAGGATTTTTACAAGGAACGTTTTGGCTGGAGGATAGAGCATATGGAGAAAGATAACATGAAATAAAGCTGAAAATTTGGTGGTGGACTTCATGGTTTTGATGGACTTAATGTAGTAGATGGACTTGAATGGCAAATTAAGGAATTTGGACTTTTTAGGCAACATGAAGCCACTGAAAGTTTTGGAGCAGTAGAATATGGTGGTCAACAGTAAATGGGCCTAATTAAATAGTGGAATGGTACATCATTCTACCAGAATTCTTCATGCTTTTCCAGATCATCTATGGGATGTCCTCTGAAAAACTAGATCCCCAAATAAAGGGTGAAGACACATACTGGTGAGATACTGAGTCTTTTTAGGTGAACCTGACCTTCTGCCATAATTATTTGTTCTAAGCATAGGAGAATAGGGAAGGGAAGTTTTGCCTCTATAAACAATAGAGGGTAAAAGTTCAATATTTAATTTCTGAGTCTTAAATAAGCATTTCTCTACTAAATTACAGAAGACAACTTTTCCTAATTTTCCCTAAAATGAAGTACAAACTTATCTTCAGCAAATACAGCTAACACAATTTAGCATTCTCCAATAGAAAATTAATGTACTCAAACTTTTTTACCTGAAATATCTGCTTCAAGGAGAAAAGAGCCCGTCTTAACTCTCTTCCACTGGAGTTGTACAGTTTTTCTGAAATAAATAAAATAACATTGACATCAATTTCATTGCCCAAGTGGATAAGTGAGGCACACCGATGATCTGTGTTCATTATAAAAATTTCTAGTGAAAAAAATAAGTAGAACTGACAAAGGACACATAATTTAGCCTTTTAATAAAACAGAGAAATTCCAATTGAGTAAAGGGAGTTTCCATAATTGAGGATGGGATAAAGAGGAAAAACATTATTTAGTGGATCATCTACTCTCAGGCTTTCAACTACCATGTACCAACTACCAGTTGCATTAATAACTCCCAGACAAGCATCTTTAACCTGACCTCTGTCTCTCTCTCTCTCTGTGTCTCTCTGTCTGTCCGTCTCTCTCTCTCGCTCTCTCTCTCTCTCTCTCTCTCTCTCTCTCACACACACACACACACACCATTTCCAAATACTTAAATCAAAATCAGAAATTTTCATTGTTCCCCTCAAATCAGCACCTCTTTTTAATTCACCCATTATTTTCATTAGACCATTTTTTCAGTCTCTGTTTTGATGACTCCTTCCTTCATGTTCCTCACTAATCTTTAATCAACAAAAGTTTTTACTCCCTATTACTGTACTAGTAAGCACTATCAGGTACGCAAGAGAAGTAAAAGACAAACATGATCCCTGCTTTCTAAGGTCTGAGGACCTAAGAGTTTTACTGCACAATTGTAGAACAGTATAAAGAAATGCAGAATTAAAACTACAGAAAATTTAACTCTTTAGAGACAAATCTCAATAAAACGTGAAGGGTTGAGCTCACTGTCCAGTGAAAATATTCACGTGCAAAACCTTTCTGAGGAATGGCAAGAGGAAATCTGCAGGACAGATACAGAGAATGGAATAGGGGCAGCCTCTCACACGGAAGGGTGGCTGGGCAGATTCATAAAGCATAGAATGCAGGGCCTGGAGTCAGGAAACATCATCTTCCTGAATTCAAATCTGGCCTCAGATATACACATAGTAGCTGTGTGACCCTGGGCAAGTCACTGAACCTTGTTTGCCTCAGTTTTCTCATCTGTAAAATGAGCTGGAGAAGGAAACGGCAAACCACTCTAGTATCTTTGCCAAGAAAATCCCAAGTGGGGTCATGGAGAGTCAGACAGGACTGAAAACCAACTAAAGAAGAAGAAATCATGCGAAAAGACAATAGGCAAAGCATGTAACAAACATGTCAGACAACAGACAAAGTCCCCAGTTAACAGCCTGGATCTCACGGGATCACCAGAGGCAAAGCAGAAGACTGAAAACTAGCCATCCAGATAAAAATGGAAATAGCAAGTACAGGATGAAGGATGTTCAAGTCAGTATATGTGTGCTTGAAATGGGATGTGATAACAGATGTGGATGTGAATATAATTAAGTGTTAGGTTGTGTGGTATTAAGCACATGTACAATCGTGTTAGATTTGAGAACCCCAGAGGGAGGCAGACAGCTGTGTGGATTGAGGACATGGTGTTTGTTCAGCTGTCCTCATTTGCTAATTACTGCTCCTGTCCCTCTGGCAATAAAAGCATTATGACATGTTCTTGATCTTTTGGGTGTTATCTCGCTCCTGGGTGTTTTTGTGACAAAGCACGGAGGGTTATCAGTAGATTCAGGGATGACAGAGAGATAATGTAGCAGGATTCAGTGTATGTGTGTATGTGACCTAGAGTGACTACTAGATACTTGAATTCCACAGGATGACTAAAATCAAAACCAAGAGAGAATAGACTGTGGGTCAGTTTGAATGGCCCATAGAAACATGACAATTTGGAAAGCCCTGAAGGAGGCAGCTTGCATTTCAATTTGGGAAACTGTGGTAGTTGGTGGAGGCTGAGATGTTCCATTGTAGCTTGGCAAAACCAAGACTCCATATATGTAGCTTCTGGTGCCATCCCACTGAGAAATGTCAGTATTTGGGAAGTCAAAAGGAAAGTACCCTAGCAGATGTAGCTACCAGACAGGTCAAATTCTAAACCCCCAGAACGCAAGGAGACACCAATGGACCCTGGAATCTGAATGTCAGACATGGCAGTAGGAGGAGTGGAGGGGGGCAGTAAACTGGGGTCTAGACATAGGAGAGATCAGTGTGACTTGCTGTAGTCAAGGAATGCCTCAACAGAGGAGGTGGGCTTGGAAAGGGATAGTGGGCAGAGTTGGGAAATAACAGAGTAAAAGGTTTAGAGGAAGGAATTAGCCCAGTACTGGTGTGCTCATATTCTGGCTGTATTTTCTAACCCTGCCCCATGAACTGAGTCCTCACCTATTGGTTTAGTCCGGTCTGTTCCCTGGAACCCATCATGACCTTGGGGAATGAGGGTGTTAGAAGCACCCTGACTTACTGGTTTCCTAGCTCAACATCTAGTCAGTTTAACTGTTTGATCAATAAATATGCATTAAGTTCTTACTATGGGCAGGCACTGTGCTAAATGCTTTACAAATATTACGTCTTTCGATGGTCACAATAACCCTGAAAGTTCGGTGCTGTTAATATCCCCATTTTATAGCTGAGGAAACTGAAGTTAACCTAGCTTCCCCATGAGCCAGGCACTGGGTGACTTATTCAGAGACACAGAGCTAAAAGAATTTTAAACCCAAGGCCCTGACTCAAAACCTATTTTTCTTTCCAATCTAACAAAAGGCATCTTCACCTTCATCCCCTCATTTTACAAATGAAGAAAAAAACTGAGAGTCAGAGATCAAAGTCACAAAAAGATCCAAGGGTCATATCTATCACTGTCAATAACTAAGCTCCAAAATTCCCTCCCTACTAATTTTCCAAAATTATAGCTCCACCTTAATCCCACTAATCTATGACCCCTCTAGCATCGGAAGGGTCAAGTGATTCAGAATAATACAGTATAAGTAATTTTTCCCTTATGGTTGGAATTGATTTATAATGTGGAATGGAGGAGTAATGGAAACCTTGACTTTGCAACTGGATTATAAACACCTTGAAGGTAGTCATCATGCATCTGATCTTTTGTATACACCCCAAGAAGTCGTGAACATTCAGAATATGCTTCCGAGATAGTGATGATCTTGGTTAAAAGGGATTCAACAAGGGTGGGAATGACTAATTCCTAAAAACAAAGCATAAAAGAGGCTCACAAGACACCGTGACCTTTACAAATGAATAGGGCTCTTTCATCATCAAATATCAATGAATCAAAAAGCTCTGGATAAGCCAAAAATGACCCTTTGACAGGAATCTAGAAAGTACCTTAACTGTACTTAACCTTCTGACGCTAGACAGAGAGAAAAATGTAGCTGGCTCGCTGGCTCTGTTAGATTTACCAACAATAGGTCACTTCAGCTCCCTAAGCTTATGACTTCTCCCATAACTTCCACCACTCACAACATACCTCAAATTCAGGACAAGTAAGTCTTTGCCAGCACCACCTCCACTCAATGAGAATGTTTTACCAATGAAATTCATGTGCAACAGATCCATCATATGAAAATATGGGGCAGGGTATTCAACAGATGGTACTCGAAGGGAAGCCAAGCTTTCTTCCATTACTTTCTAGGTTAGGCTACAAGTGCTTTTAGGAAATACATCCAATTTCGAGTGACTACTTATGATATATGCTCTGGGGCTTAGTCAGAATTTCTCTCTGAATTGGATTTATATGGTAAGCAAGTACTACTACTACTATTAATAATAATGATACTAATAATTAGCATTTATATAGGGCTTTAAGACTTACAAAGTGCTTTACATGTGTTATATCATTTAATCCTCAACAACCCTGGAAGGTTGGAATTATTATCATCCCCATTTTACAGAATGGAAAATTGAAGCAGTTAAGCAACTTGCCCAAGACCATCCAGCTGTACCTGTAACAGAATATGAACTCAAGTGTTCCCAACTTTAAGAGTAGCCCTCTATACACTATGCCACCTAACTGCCATATTCATGGGATTGCTCACAATCCTTTATTAATTAATGTCTCCTTTTCCTATTTTCCCCAGTGCCCTCATTCCTTTCACCTCCCTGCCAAGAACAAGTCACAATCATGGAAATGTCAGCAGAACATGAAGATATGATCACCTTTAACTGAACAGCCATTAGGGAACTGTTTTTCAAAAAAGCCAATTCACTGTTCTCATAGAGGCATTATTCTCCATAGGTACTTACATTATTCATTTATTCCTCCTGCAGAAATCAAAAGGGGGCATTTTAACATATTTATCCCCACTGATTCTTTGTATGCCCAATCCAAGCCTCCGGTTCTAACTGGTACTACTCAGGGTCCCCATTGATTTTTAGGAGAGCCCATACAAAACCATCAGTAAGCAAAATGCAAGTCCTTGACAAAAGTACAAGCAAAAGGGACTTTTTCTTTTATCAGCTGAGAGTAAAACTACCACAAGAATGTTTACTTTAATGTGAATGCTGAATCTACCTCAAGAAAGGAGGCAGGGTAGTATAACTAGTTAAATACTGTGGCCAAGGGAGGGCCAAGCGCAGTCATCCTTCTTTGTTGGTTTGAAAACCTACCTAAACCTGTCTTTGGTCACCTTCCCAGTTAAACTTCATAAAGATTTGCCGAACACTTATCATATTAAGGAAAATATCCAATTTCATTTTAGGTAAAAAAAAATTAATGATTTTTTTATACTATTAACATCCCTTTATCTTATGTCCAAGCCTTTTCCCTTTCCCATCATATATATTCCATAATTCTCTAGTAACTGTTCTGTCTCTGAAATTTCTTTTAAAAATGTGCCACTTGAAGGCAACCTTAAATTCAACAAATATTTGTTATACATCTATACACATTTTATCCACTTTCACTGTGCTGACTTTTTAATGTTAAAACTGAGCATTTCCTAGCAATAGAGAAAATTCACCTGTGAGAACAAATAATTTCATGTTTATGATAAGGAAATAATTATTACAGGGTTGAATTGAGGAGTGTTTTGTTTTGCTGTGGTTTTTTGTTTTCTCCAAAAATGTATCCATATAGAACAAAAATAGAAACAGAATCTCCACTCCACCCCCACCCCCATGCCTCAGGTCTGATAGATTAATTGAAATGAGCCATTCCCTGGTGCGGCAACTTCCTTCTCCAAATGGTATATCAGCAATTCATCTATAACTGATCTTCTTAATGAGCTGCTTGGGGCAATCAGCAATTAAATGGCTTGCCAAGAGTCATATACATAATGTGTCAGGAATGAACTTGAATTTCGTTCTTTTTCATTGCCTGGCTCCAACCCATCTTTCTGTTATTATCATACATTATTCTCTTTCGTGTGTACTACTGTCTAGCCAAAATGGTCTTCTACTGTTTTTCACACCCAGCATTCTATCTCTGCTCTGACTTTACATGTGTAAAGTCATGCCTGGAATGCTATCCTTCACCTCCTCACCTTCCCAAAGGCAATTAGGTGATATAGTATATTCAGTACTAAGCTTGGAATCAGAAAGATCTGGATTCAAATCTGATCTCAGATATTTACTAGCTGTGTGACCCTGGGTAAGTAACTTAACTGGTGTCTGCCTCAGTTTCCTCACTTGTAAAATGAGGATGACACTAATAGCATCTACTTCCTACAATTGTTACAAGGGCCAAAGGAAATAATATTTTGTAAAGTTCCTAGAACATAGTAGGGGCTAAACAAAGCATCTTCCTTCATCTCCTCTGAGAATCCCTAGTTTTCTTCAAAGTTTGGCTTCAGGATCACTTCCTATATGAGGCAGTCCTGATTCTTGCAGATGCTCATGCCTCTGTATTGACTTTTTCCTACATTTTGTGTCTTCTTATATGAATATATCATCTTCTCGCCTCTTCCTTCTTGCATAGAATGTTAGCTTCCTGGGGGCAGGGATTTTTTGTTTTTGTATAGCAGTGCCCAGCAAAGTTCCTGACACACGGTAGACATTTAACAAGCAATGCCAATTGATTGATTGATTGGATTCTAAA
The DNA here is from genome assembly GCA_023548195.1 of Bettongia penicillata ogilbyi. Lineage (NCBI taxonomy): Eukaryota > Metazoa > Chordata > Mammalia > Diprotodontia > Potoroidae > Bettongia > Bettongia penicillata. Next base: position 130,400 of record JAJHZJ010000529.1, on the reverse strand, counting down.
TCTGGCCCTCTGATCTGCTGAACTGCCTCTCACCAGTATATTTTATGAAATTGGAAACATCCTTAATTAATATCCATGTCCATGGCTGTTTCATAAGAGAAGCTACCTCAGATCACTTAATAGTATCTTTAAACTCTGAGAGGAATTGTACTTGACTACCAATATAAATGTCAAAGAAAAATTCTCATAAAACACTGAAAGTCAACGTACTGCTGATTTTGATAAGAACATGTTAAAAAATAACCCAAACTTTTTTGCAAATGTTTTTCATTTTTATAAAAAAGCATTCCATTTTAGTATTTGTTTTTGAAAAACAGGTAACATTCTCAACTGCCTTGATTTTTTTTCAAAGTAAAATTCTTTCCACTCATTTCTTTTATCCTTTTAAATATGCCCATTTGAAGCAGCACAGGCTCTTACTACTAAATTATATATCCTTTCTTTGAAAGAGTCTTCCTCATTAACTATGCGTGAAAGTGATTTCACTTAAATTCTAAAGTTAGACTTTTCTCTTTATAATCCCAGCATTCAAGGATTTGCTAGCATGCACATGAATATCACATATTCTGGCTCAATGAAAAAGCATGTCAGAAATGATTTTTTAAAAGGCTATTTTGAAACTTTTTTTTTGGTTTCATGTATTATAAAGCACAAACTATTCCTATACAAGAAATTCTGCCATCTGGCATTGGTTATATTATGGCATTTTCCCCCTTTGTACAAATTACTGGCAATGAAGTTTCATTTTAATCATAAGAGACACCATCGCTTAGCATGCTAGAAATCTTTGATTTGTCTTTTTAACCAACTTCTTAACAGATGTCATGTGTTAGTCTCTGTTCTCACAAAAGAACAATCATGACATTCCACCATGGATGGAATAACAGTAAAAAAAAAAAAAAATTCATGGAGAAGGATAGAGCAGATAGGCCAGATCTGTGTTTAGTGTCATTCTAAAAGGAAGACAAGTCCTTTGTTAAAAGACTGCACACGAGATAATGAAATGTAACTGGAAAGGCTAATTCAAACTCAACAAACTTAATTTAGAAAAAAAAAATCATGCAGTCAAAAAAAAAGGCTTTAGAAGTTTCCAACTTGATTTCCTACTCCAGCAATTTTAACATATATTTCTTAAGACACCATCATTTACCCTCTGGAAAACAGGTGGTTACTAAGTTTATTATACTCCAAAAAGATCAAAAAAAAAGAAGAAAGGATCCATATATGCAAAAATATTTATAGCTGTCCTTGTACTAGCAAAAAGGGAACAAACCTGGAAACTTAAGGAATGCCCATCAATTGGGGAAAGACTGAACAAATTATGCTGTATGAATGTAACAGAATATTATTTCATCATAAGAAATTATGAAAGGCGTAGTTTTCAGAGAAACATGAGAAAACTTACATGAACTGCGGTGGCTAAGCGAAGGTATTAGAATCAAGAGAGCTATTTACACAAGGACAACAATAATAGACTCAAAGATTCTGATCGATACAGTGACCAATCATGATTCAACAGCAAAAGAGTTGATGGATCCAGGCTGAAGAATGAGAAACATATTTTTGGACACAGCCAATGAGTAACTCTGTTTTGCTTCACTGTACATATCCATTAAGAAGTTTTTGGTTTTCCTTTTTCTTTTCCTCCAATGAGGAATGGTGGTTGGGGAGGGAGGAGAGAGGTAGATCGGGGAGGAAGAGAAAATAAATGATTCTTAATCTTTTTTAAATCAAAGAAAATGAAAAGTTTGGTTTTTTAAAAATAGGTGGTCTTGGGGAAGTTTGTGAGAAACTTTATATCTAGCACTTTATAAAGTGCTAGATTAATAGATTATTACAATTATCATCAACATTATGGAAAGAAAAACTTAGGAAAGAGATACAAGTGGAGTTTAAGCAGTGGGCAGTGAATTATCAGGAGTTACTTCCATGAAAAGTAGTAAGACATCAAGGAGGTTGACAATCAGAAAAGATAAGGCAGTTCTGTAGGGAAAGCAATGGATGACAAGGGAACAGCTGTTAGAAGACCTTTGTCACAGTGGTTAAGTCTATAGAGAACTGATGGGAGGAAGTGGACCACAGATGGGTTACTATTTGCACCCTTTTAAGAGGTTGCCAATCAAAGAGATGATGATTCATCAAAATATGGGAAAAGACTTGCAGCTCAGGAATTTAAGTTTTTCTACTCAAAAGAAGAACTATATGTGCTTAATACGTAATAGTTCTGTACATAAAACACAGAATTCTCAGCTGACATTTTAGCATAGGGTTTTTTCCCCCTTCATTATACTCTTACCCATTAAGTTCATATATTGTGCATAGAGATTCTTGGATGTAGATAGGAGATGACTTCAGCATTTTTAAAGACTTTTGCATTCTAAGTTGTTATGATGTTCTCTGTTGATAGATATTTATCCAGGACTTTTATACCAACACTGCCTTGGGAGGCTGAAACTATTTATCCCATAGTAGTAACTGAGGATAGTATAGAAAACCAATTTTTGTGAAATGAAAGAGGTTGAATTAGTTACCCCTAAAATCCTTATAAGAAATAGCACCTGATTTGTTTTTAACATCTTAAAACTCGGAAAGGAGAAATAAGTTTGTTTTTGTTTTTTAAGTCAGCTACTACACTCAGTGCCTTGATTGTTTGGTAAATCTGTCTTTGAATTAAAGAAATAAAGATTGAAAATAAAAGAAAAAAAGTTTTGAAGTATTTTTACCTTGCAGAAGAAAAAAGAAATGAGAAAGATTACAGATTAGGCCATGTGTCCTAACTTGGTAAAAATATCATAGTCTCTGTTTACTATACAAAAAGTTGTTAATACACATTTACACTTTTCTTTCCCCTTCCTATTTGCTTCCTCTATAATAAGGAAGTCTGTTTTCTTTTTTCTTCCCATATTTAGAATCCAGAGGAGATGCTATGAAAGACTCCATAGGAACTTAGAGAGGGGCAGGGGTAATGGTCAGAAAAAGACATAGTGAGGGCTAACATGAAGGTTCCAATGGGTTTGATATGGGGGTTCCATATAAATGAAATGGTTGTTCAAATAAACTCTGGCATTTTAAGTTCATTACAAAATGGCTCCAACCTATTTTTAGTGCGTGCGTGCGTGTGTGTAGGATGCCTTTAACATTTCTTAGTCTCTCTTTGAAAACCAATTATGGGGGTCATGATAAAATGATAGTAGTAGCTTGCATTTCAATGCATGTGCCTTATGACATTCTGGGAAGTACATAGCTGTACTGTTATGTCTTTCTTTCAGAGAAAGAACCTGAGACTCAGAGAAGTACCCATTGTCATCACGCTTAGAGTCAATGACCCCTAGGAACTAAGGTGGTCTGGATTCTCTTCCTGGTTCTCCACCGGAGAAGATGAACAAATCATGTAAACTCTGTGAGCCTCAGTTTCCTCATCTATAAAGTTAGAGGATTAAACTACCTCCAAATGTCAATGGCTTTATCATTCTAGGACATACAACAAGTATTTGAACTGTGAGGCTCAAAAAAGCATCATCCTGGCTGATGACAAAGATGAGAAAGACAATAAAATCCCCACTTTCTGGGGAAAAGAAAAACCAAAATGCCAGGAAGAGTCAGTTACAAAGTTGGTTAATTGGACAGTGAAAGAAGGGGGAGATTGATAGAGGTAGAGAAGGGTGAAAGAAATCACTTTGAACTAGGTCATTTTAGAAAAATTAAAAAAAGAAAAATTAAAATGTGATATGTTTTAACCACTTATATCGATAAAAATACTGTATATAAAATTAACTGTTTTAACATCCTCTTCTTTCACTGAGTGTCAAACAAGTTAGCCTGTAACTCCAATGGAAAATTTGGGCTGACACCAAAAGAAGGCTTTTCTCTCACCTGGTTAGTCAACCTAATTCCTTGTGCTTTCAAGCCAGAACTACCTAAGGAGATTTGCCGATAGGCAAATTACTCTCTACTGTGTATTTTAAAAATCCTATTTACATTTGCTGTGAAATAATCTCATCACATGGTTTTTAAAAGTGTTGTTTGTTGCCATGCAATAGGAAATAGGAAGGCAGGGAGTTTTCTCAACTGTTGAGCAGTGCCAGTATTTTATTCCTTTGAGGAAGTTTGAATCTGTGTGTCTGGTTGGGCAGGAAATAGGGAAGAACAAATTTGTGAAATGTGACAAATTCTGACTTGAAGAAAATTAATTTACAGAGTTTACATTATAGTTCCAAACCTGGCCAGGTAACAGTCAAGTAACTGTCAGCATTTAATGTTTTCTAAGAAATTTGTCCATGAGATTTCTTGCCAGAGAACTAAATGTGTCATGTAGCACACTAATAATGAAGAAATATATTCCATTTTAACTCTCCATCTAGAGTCACAATAGTGGCTTCATTAGTAGTCACTTGATATTGTTTTAAAGAGAATCACAGATGTAGTTATTATTATTCTTTAATGGATAAGAAAAAAAATGGGACCAGAAAGAACCCTTTCAGTTTTCCAATGCAAATTCTCAGTTGCCACCTGGGGAACAGTGAAAACAGAAGTTGCTGTTATTATTTAGTTGTGTCTGACTCCCATGGCCCACATCACACTAGTACTGTCCATGGAGTTTTCTTGGCAAAGATACTAAGGTGGTTTGTCATTTCTTTCTCCAGTGGATCCTTTGTCAGACAATCAGAGGTTGAGTGATTTCCCCAGGGTCACACAGCAAGGAAGTATCTGAAGATGTATTTGAACTCAATATATGTATTGGAATGTTTTTGAACTCAGGCCCCGTGCTCTATCCATTGAGCCAACAGCTGCCTCTGAGAACAGAAGTAGCTAGAGGCAAAACCACCTAGTAGCAAATAGTAGGGACAGAACCAAAAGACAAATCCCTCCGTCGATACTTGGGGAATGAAGGAGAGTTTGAAGCAGACACTCAGCAAGGAAGATGCATGTACAGATTCAGGAGTCAAATGTATTAAAAATAATAATAGAATCCATGAAGTGAGATCATCAAAGACCAATAAAGAGACAATGAAGAGATTCCCAGAACAGGCCCAAAGCAGAGTACTTATATTTAAGAGGCAAAAGGAGAAAAAGAAGTCAGGCACAAAAATATAGGAAAAAAAAACCCAACCAATACAGGAGATACAGAAGTTCAGTGTCACGGAAGACAAAAGAGAAAGAGCTTTAAGAGGTAGGACTGGATCTCAGTGTGAAAAACTTCAGGGAAGTCAATAAAGATGAGTCTTAGAAAATGGCCATTAGATTTGATGCCCAATGGTGACCTTCAAGAAAAAAATGCAGTAGAAATGGAAGCCATTCTGTAAGAAGTCAGAAAGCAGAAACAATAATGATGAGGGAGAAAACCAGAGGTATTTTTTGCATTCAAAATCCTAGGATTGTGAAGAAGTGAATCTAATTTCAACAGTGCCAAAATTGAACAACATAGCTACCACCAGGAATCCTATATTCTCCCAAGGCTAATTTTTTGTGTATTAGAGAGTAGACCTGTATAATTAAACTTAGAGAGGGTAACAAACATATCACAAAATGCTTGTCAAACAACTTACTAGAATTTAAACACATTTCATTTTCATACTTTTTGTAGCCACCAACAAAACATTTGTATAAGTCCATGCAGTGAAGATTCATTAAGCGCTATGCCAGGGCTCTGGAAATAAAAGAAAGGTCCTGATCTCTGAGAGCTTAAATCTAATTGAGGAAAGGTACATAAATAAAAAATTGATATGAAGGATAGGGAGATATGTACCAAAAAGAGACTCAGACAAAGATCAGTGAGAGATGTGAGGAAGGAGAACTCATTTTTTGGTTGGGGCAGGAGGAGATAGACTGGGGCAGTGATGAAGGGGATGTGGAGTTGAGAGGTAGATATGAGTTGATCCTTGAGTTATGCTATGGAGAACATTTCTGGCATAAATAATGGTGTAAGAAAAGCATGAAAAGTAGCAGACAAGACGAAAGAATAAGATGGAAAGTCACAGAAATCAGATGGAACATCAAGGGGACGTGTACGGGTGTTCGTCCTTTGTTGCCAAAGAAGACCGTGCCATCAGAGAAAAAAATGACGTAACTTGCACTTGACTGTTTCTTTTTGTGTGTGTGTGATGGAGGGCTGTGCAGGTCACCAGCCTCACTTCTCCTCCAGAGCCATCTGAATCTAGTGACCAGATCTTCATCAGGATGACTAGACACAACCCAGGATGAGGCAATTGGGGTTAAGTGACTTGCCCAAGATCACACAGCTTGTGAGTGTTAAGTATCTGAGGTGAGATTTGAACTCAGGTCCTCCTGACTCCTGCACTGGTACTTTATCCACTGCACTACCTAGCTGCCCATAAAGGGGAAGTATTATGAGAGGAGATGGCATGTGCTTGATGGGTGGAAGAGAGTACTGCTGTTAGTAATCTAGTAGCATTTTAAAGTTATTTCATCATTAAAATGATCCATAGGAACAAAGAAAAAAATCAACAAGCATTTATTAAGCACTTTGTTATAGACTAAACACTGTTTTAAGCACCAGGGATACTAAGAAAAAAAGAAACAGTCCCTGCCTTCAAGAAGTTCACATTCTAATGAGTGACATAACATGTGAAAACTTCTTGTTCAGTTGTTTCTGACATGTCCAACTCTTTATGACCCCCTCTGGGGTTTTCTTGGTAAATATTCTGGAGTGGTTTGCGCTTTCCTTCTCTAGTTCATTTTACAGATGAGGAAACTGAGGCAAACAGGGTTAAGTGACTGAGGTCAGATCTCAGCTCAAGAAAATGAATCCTCCTGTCTTCAGCCTGGCACTTTATTTCCTGAACCACCTAGCTATCCTACTGACCTTCCTGGCTTCCTTTAAGTTCCAACTAAAGTCTCACCTCCTACAGGAAATATTCTTAATTCCAGTGCCTTCCCTTTATCAATTATTTCCTATTTAACCTGTATACAGCCTGTTTTGTATATAACTATCTGCCTGTTGTCTCTCCCATTAGATTATAAGCTCTTGAAGGGCAAAGACTGTTTTTTCCTTTTTTAAAAAATCCTCAGCACTTAGAAGAGTGCCTGGCACATAACAGTGCTTAATAAACACTTATTAATTGATCAAATGATTAAGACACTTTAATATCAACAGAGATAATCCACGTCAACAAAAGCTCTTTGGAGTAAAGAGGCTGAGTTCCACACATTGCTGTACCTCTGGGTCATCAATAATGTAGGGATTAGAATTGCCCAATCTGCAAGAAAAACCACTGAGGCAGAGTTCTGAGCCAATGGTACTTTATTAAAGGGGTTCTTCTTTAATAAAATGGACCTCAGATCTTCCTGATGATCTGAGATGCCCTCTTCTTCCAGAACCTTAAATATTTATCCTTTAAATATTTTTATAAGGATACCAGATTTAATACTTGAACACTGTAGAGGGACTACACTGGTTTATAAAAATCTTTGCTTTGAGGGCCAAAAATGATGTATCAGCCAAAGATATTATATCATCACAGGGGTCACTAGTTGGGTAAAGCATGGGGCATCTGCACTAAGTGGTCATAAGACAGTCACCTGCTCATGTTGGACAGGAGAGAGTGGTCTGGAGGTACAAAAATAAGTTGGGGGACTTTCCATGTAATTGAGTCACCTCTACCACACTGTGCTAGGTCACTGTAACAAGGAAAAACAAGGGTGAAGGGTCTCTAGTTAGCATCCTATGATTAAGCAAGTGAACTTACAATCTGCAGTTCACAGCCCTGAGGTCTAATATATAGAATCACTACCCCTCTGGACTCAAACCAAACTGATTAAAACTGATTAGAATAGAATAGGGGTACTAATGAATCATAGTTCACATTAATTTTTAAAAGTATAAAGGGATTGTGAGACCCCCAAAGTTTGATAACTGTTAGGTTAAAAGATCTAAAGATCATTTTAAAGTTCTTAAGAAAAGAATGAAAGAAAAAACAGACACCACAAGGTTATGACCAAAACTGCCTCACAAAAAACTCAAGAAAGATAATCTAATGCTGAAGAATTGCCAGAATTATCAAACTACCAGAACCAGCTTTTCCCCAAGAAGAGTCAGCAAGAAATGAGGACGTACTAAACTTTTTTTAACAGAAATATCATATTTTAATACACTGGAAAAGTGCTTAGTTGTATTTAAGCAATAATCCCATCAGCTCAATACTATAAGCAAACTGGGAGAGCAAGGAATACTTTACCTGTCAGATTTGTGAAGAATGGAAGAATTTATGACCAAATGAGATAGAGAATATTATGAAATGCCAAGTAGATAATTTTGATTACATTATACTGAAAAATGTTTACACAAACTAAGCCAGTAAAGATTAGAAGGGAAGCAGAAAACTGGTAAGAATTTTTACAACCAGTGTCTCTGATAGAGGCCTCATTTCTAAAATATATAGAGAACTGAGTCAAATTTATAAGAATACAAGCCATTTCCCAGTTGATAAAGTCAAAGGAGGATTCAATTTAACAATTTAAAATAACCAAAACAGGCAGTTTTCAGATGAAGAAATTAAAGCTATCTATAGTCATATAAAAATATGCAAATCAAAACAACTTGGAGGTATCATAGCACACCTATCAGATTGGCTAGTATGACAAAATAGGAAAATGATAAATGTTGGAGAAGATGTGGAAGAATTGGAACGCTAATGCATTGTTGGTGGAGTTGTGAACGGATCCAACCATTCTGGAGAGCAATTTGGGATTATGTCCAAAGGGCTATAAAACTGAATATACCCTTAGACCCAGCAATGCCACTTCTAGCGTTGTATTTCAAAGAGATCATAAAAATGGAAAAAGGACATGCACATGTGCAAAAATATTTATAGCAGCTCCTTTTGTGGTGGAAAAGAATTGTAAACTGAGGAGATGCCCATCAATTGAGGAATGACTGAACATGTTGTGGTATATCAATGTAATGCAATATTAATGTGCTATAAGAAATTATGACCAAGCAGACTTCAAAAAAACATAGAAAGATTTACATGAACTGATGCTGAGTTATATGAGCAGAACCAGGAAAACATTGTATATATATATACTAACAACCACACTGTGGGATGACTGATTTTGATAGACTTAGCTCTTCTCAGCAATGCAAAGATCCAAGACAACTCCAAAAGAGTTGTGGAATAGAAATGGAAATGGAAAATTCTATCCACATCCAGAGAAAGAACTTGGGAGTCTGAATGCAAATGGAAGCAGGCTATTTGTTCTCCTTTTCTTTTGCTGTTTTCTTTTGTTTCTTTTTTCTTGTGCTCCCTCCCATTAGTTCTGCCTCTTCTTTACATCATGATGTAAAAATACGTCTAATAGGAATGTATAAGTAGAGCCTATATCAGATTACACACCATCTTAGAGAGGGTGGAGGAGATGGAAAAGGAGAAAATTTGAAACTCAAAATCTTATGGAAGTGAATGTTGAAAATGAAAATTATAATTAATTTTTAAAAAAGAAAAAAAAAACAATTCCATCAGTTCTATTTGTCAGTAACCTATATTGATACACTTTTGCCAACATGAAAGATTTAATGCACTTTGGCCTTCATCTTGCTATTCTGATACTTCTGAAGTCTGGACCTGCAGATATTTTGTTGCTATTGCTGTCACTGTTTTCCCCTCCCCCTTTCCAAAGACCACACTTCAAAGTAGTCATTTATTAGTCACCATCCTAGAAAGTACCTCACTGTCTCATAGTTTAATAATAGCTACCACTTACATAACATTTTTATTGCCACATTCTTATAAGATGCTCATTATTCTCTCTCAAGAACATTGTAACTTTTATTGTGTCATGATACCTACAGTCTTGAAAGTTGCAGAATCGAGAACTGAACCCAGATCTTCTGAGTCATAGGACTGTAGATTCTAGGACAGGAAGTGTCTTTAGATATCATTTATTTAGTCTAATTTCATTTTATAAATTTTGCATTTGAAGCCCAGAAACACTAGGCATCTTACCTAGGGTCACAAAGGAAAGGAACTGTAGCATCCAGATTCAATTCCATGTCTTTTGAAAAGCCAATATTTTCCCACTATCTCTTAAATATGGTTATACTCTGATTAAGTTTAAAGTATTTCAGTCTTTCAGCAGAGCAATGGGAACTCCATTTCCTATGAAGTATTCTCATATAGGTTATGGCTTTCTTAAATATTAGCAGAAGATTATGTTGATGTTAAATGGAAAACAAATTTAGAATTAATACCACGTGATTGGTTAAATAAATAGCTTTTGATGTGCTTCTCTATGGTCATTTTAAGATGGAAGCTTTTTAAAAAAAATCTTTAAAGCTTTTAAAAAAACCATCTTAGAGGATCCAACCTAGAGTAGGGGTGGCAAACCAAATTTGGTCATTGAATGGATTTTATTCAGCCTCTGGGGTCATCATACTGTTATAAAATAAAATGGTCACATACAACTCCTCCCCTCCTGTCACTTTAGGGTTTATGGAGGAAAATAATGTGCTAAAAGACTGCAGAAATAGGAAAGAGCCAGGTTGTAAAGAGCTTTAAATGTCAAAAGAGGAACTTATATTTGAGCAGATTTTTATAGATATAATGTCTTTTGATATCACTTACATTCCCTCCTCCGTCTTTTTCCCAGAGTCATCCTTTATAGCAAAGCATTTTTAAAAAGAGAAAGGAAAAACGTAGATAGCTAAACCAATTAATATAAAAAATAAAAATATGATGTTATATACAATGTTCCACACTTGCGGACATTCATCTCTACAAAGAAGTAGGAGAAGGATCTCATTCTCTTTTGAGGCCACATTTAGTCATTATAATTTCACAATGTCTGCTTCATTTAGCTACCTGAGTTCAAATTCAGGCTCAGACACTTACTAGCTGTGTGACCCTGGGCAAGTGACAACCTTTGTCTGCCTCAGCTTCCTCAGCTGTGTAATGGGAGTAATAACAGCACTTACCTTACAGGGTTGTTGTAAGAATCAAATGATATAATCTGCAAAGTGGTTAGTGTTTTTTTCCTCCCTCCCCTACTATTAAATTCATGTACCACAACTCATTAGCCATTCTCCAGTAAATGGGCATTTACTTTGTTTCCAATTCTACATACCATGTTTCCAGTAACACACATACATACATACACACACACATACATAGACACACACACACACACAAAATACTATTATATTTTAGTGAACATGGATGACTTTCTTATCACTAATCTCCTCAGTCAACATAAAACGAACATTTATAAAGTACTTACTATGGGTCAGAAGCTATGCCAAGTTCTGGCGATACAAAGAAAGACAAAACATAGTCCCTTCCCTTGAGGATCTCATATTATAATGTAGGATGCAATATGTAAACAACTATTTACATACAAATTATATAAAGGCTAACTGGGAGGTAATCTCAGAAGGAAGACACTGACAGTGTAGAGGATAGGGAGAGGTCCTAGAAAGGCATGGGGTACAGCTAGTAAAAAGGTATGGAATCTGGTGATGGAGTGTCTTGGGCAGAAACAGCCAGATCAGTGTCAGAGTCACAGAGTTTGGGGAAGGGAGTCAAGTATAAGAACACTGGAAGGGTAAGAAGGGGCCAGGCTGGAAGGAATGTTGTATATTTTATCTTGGAGGTAATAGGGAACCATAGGAATAAATCTAGTAGGGTAGAAAAGAGATGTGACACAGTTGGACCTAAGCCTTAGGAAGATCATTCTGGCATCTGTGTGAGGAATGAAATCGTGTCAAGAAAGACCTGAAGCAGGGAAGCCAATATGAAGAACTCTGCAGCAATCCCAGTAAGATGTGAACTAGGAAAGTGCCTGGATAGTGGAGAAAAGGAGACATTAGGAGAGATGCTAGCGAAAAAAATAATTCAAGACAATCTTCTTACTTTTCAAATGAAAGAAAAGTACAGAAAGATTAAAGGTCTTTTCCAATCAGTTACCACCACACAATGAATACATACCTTCTACTCCCTCCCCTAATCAGCCAAAAGGAAAGGGTTACGAGGTTAGGCCTTGTCAAGACCCTATGAATGGTTGCTGACTTCTGGGTTAATCAGCTAATTAGCATGTCAAAGGTAATAATAACTGAGCAAAAGACAACTAAGTTGTGATAAGAACAGCTTATTTTAACTATCTCTTCAGAGCCTACTCAAATTCTCCTCTCCCTTTTTCTTCCAGTTGTCTCTACGTTTGTATATCCTTTACCTATGTAAAAAAAAGGAAAGGTCTATTGTCAACCTTGGGTATAAACTGTCAGATTAAATTACCCTGACTTTTGAGGTGATGGGAACACTGTCATTCCCAGTTTCTATTTCCCGGTCTCACGAGGCAGACAGGAGGGGAGGAGAAGGCAAGAATCAGTTAGCCAAAGATTAAGAAGGAATGTATAGAGAATCCCCAAAGTCACCAGCAACTGAGGCATCTTCACTGGCTGGAACTGAGCAGAAGCCCTAAAAAGAATGGGCTTATCCAGTGGGCAAACTCCAAAATAATGAGGGGTTGCTATGCTACAGAAGATGCCATTATAAGGGTAATGCCATATACCAGAACAGCACATTATACCATGGGTACAAAAATCTGAAAGGCTGAACTAGCTTAGAGAATAGACATGAGGTTAGCAAGCTTAGGTCCCAAATTTCCCTGATATATTCTTCCTCTATGTGTATATTTTCTTTTTAAGTAGTAATAAACCCTGAAAAATAAACTCTATTGCTCTTGAATGTGTAACATTTGGGAATAATAAGGGAAAGATAGCGTGGGTTCTAGAGCTGAGCATCTGGTTACAGTGTCAGGGGTAATTAAGGATTTAGATCACAGATATCGGAACCCAGGGATTCAAGCTGGGATTCTCGTTAAAGAAAGAGAAAGTCAATGGCACTCACTGCTTTGATTCAGAGATTAAAAATTAAGGAGACACTCCGGTGGCCAAGAAAAGCAAATCCCTTGGACTAGAAAAGGGTAAGGTTCAGGTTCGGAACTTTTACTGACTGCATCTTTGAGGATGTCTGAGATTCTTCTGTTTGTCTCTTGCTTTTAATAATAGCTGACATTAATCAGAACTTTACAAATTTCTTTAACTACACTGTCTCACTCAGTCCTCATACCCACCCTGTTGAGGTAAACACTAGTATTAGTCCTGCTTTACAGATAGGAAAACTGAGGCTCAAAGTGAAGTCAGAAGAAGAATTCAAACCAAGGGCTCACCTGATTCCAGGTCCAACATACTCTGTACCCTATTCTACTTGGCCTCTTTCTCTTTTATCATCTCTTGTTCACAGTATCAGCAGGTCACAGGATCTGACAGTTAGAAGGAATCTCAGTAGTCAGCTGGTTCAAATCATAGAAAAAGGAATTTCTAGCAGAATATAACCCAATATGATCATCCATGTCCTGTCTTCTCCTCTTCACCTTTTCCCCTGACTCTTACTACCTCCAAAGATTGGAATTTAAAACTGTTGTTATTCAGTCATTTTCAGTCGTGTCTGACTCTTCGTGACCCCATTTGGAGTTTTCTTGGCAAAGATACTTGGAGTGGTTTGCCATTTCCTTCTTTAGCTCATTTTACAGATGAGGAAACTGAGATAAACAGGGGCAAGTGACTTGCACAGGATCATACAGCTAATAAATATCTAAGGCCGGATATCTAAGATGAGCCTTCCTGATGTCAGGCCCAGTATTCTGTCCACTGTGGCAACCTGGCTGCCCTTAATTTAGAACTAAGTTTATTTTAAAACATTTATTTACTACATTTCTATGTTACTTTTTCTTAATTGTAAGAATTATGTGCTATTTCTTGTTAACAACAAATAAACCTCCAAACAAAATTGAGTTACTTGTGACTTGGCCAAAGGCCTCAACTATTTTTTTTTCCTGTTAGTTTTTAACAAAGTGAGAACATAACATGATCCAACTAAGTGATTTTTCAGGAACATAACAGACACTTGATTAATGCTTATTGAATTTAACTGAAATGATGCTGGCTAAATGTTATACTCTATTCGCTGCCACCACTGGAAGGGTATAAAGGAACTTTTTCTGGGTAAAAATCCATCTTCTGTGCCCTCCCTAATTCTCCGGCTGTATTTGTACTGTTTCTGCACCACCTTCACGTACACGTATCTGGCTACCTGGCATCTGTCTTCCGATGGCTGTGATGCCCAATTACTGCTTTAAAATGATGGGATATTGGGAAGAGACACACCTGCACACCTGAGACATGACCCAAATAAACTATATTTTCATGTTTTTAGTCAGGTTACAAAACAATCACCTTACAATCCATGGAGTTGATGAGACAGGGTTAACAGTCCTACAGTCTCCAACAGGTGTGACTTGTAACTCACTCAGTCCTTTCCTTCTAGGCACCTGAGTCAGCAAGCATTTATTAAGCATCAAAGGTGTGCTTGACACTGTTCTAAGCAATGGGGATACAAAAAAAAAAGGTAAAACAACATCAACCACTACCACAAAAATCCACCAAAAAGTCCCTGCTCTCAAGGAGTTCAGCTGAATAAATAAGGCAATGTCAATGACCAAATACAAACAAGATATATACAGGATAAAGTAGAGATCCTCTCAGGGGGAAAAGATCTCATACCGAAGGAAATTGGGAAAGGCTTCCTGCAGAAAGTGGGGTTTGAGCTGGGACCTAAAAGAAGTCAACAGAGGGAGGAGACAGAGATGAACATGGAGAGAATGTCAGGCATGGGAAGGGGGGTTCTCATCTCTTTAGCTTCTATACACTCACTCAATCTCCCATTCTGATTCCTTCCTATCAGCAGGAAGGCACAGGACCACCAAGAAGCCCTGAACTTAGGATCAGAAGACCTGGCGTTGAGTCTCAACTTCTTGCATTACCTTGAAGTAAGTCACTTTCTACCTGAGATTCATTTATCTTTTAGTACAATAAGCTTTAGGGTCCCTTCTGGCTTGAAAATCCTCTATCATCAGCACTCTGCCTACTCTCTGATACAGTGCACCTGGCTTTCTGTATACACTTTCTTCATGAGAGATATCTTCTTGGTTTCATGATACACATTTGCATTTCAAAAGCATTCCTCTAGGCCTTTACTTACAAAAATGCCCAAGATCCTCCTTTTATGTATGAAGATAGACAAAGCAGGGTCAAGGTCTGGGATGCTGGTCCCCAAATCCAAGAGACCCTGCCCCTTATGCTTAAGGGCTATCAATAAGAAAAATGTTGTCTCTCTATTTTAAAAAGTTATGGAGGAAAATGATAGTGAATTTCCAATCCTTGAGGAGAAGGTAAGGACCACATTTAGCTGGAGTCAAAAGCCAATGCTGTGTCATCAATCATTTCATAAGGATTGAACATGGTAAAGACTCACTAGCTCATCTTGTCCACACCACAGCAGCCAATGCTGACTTGTTGCTTTTCCCCTAAATTCTATTTCAAGAGGAAAGCAGTCATTATCCTGAAACAAGCATTACATAATCTAAAAAAGTGGAGCCAGAGAAAAATGCCTTTAAAAAACAAAACCAAATGGGGGTTGTTTTTGGTTAGGACTTATTCTAACCATTCTGTGGCCATAATTGTAATCTATCTATAACATTATACACACACACACACACATACATATAATGTATATTAATATGGACACACATATATGCAGATATACAACACACATGTATGCAGAGATATAACATATCTATGCATATACTAAAATATAAAACACATGCATATGCCCATATATGAATATATAACTTACATATATGCAGGTATAAATATATAGAAATGGAAAACCTTAAGTATAAGAAAACCTGAACTATAGGTCTCTGTATGTAAAACACAAAACTAGAAAACAGAGTTCATAAACTCCTGGTAATCGCAGACTGCTTTCCCTCTGTAAATTATCCTCTGGGTTGGATGCCAAAGTTCTGCCAATTCCATTTACAAGGTACATTCTCTAAGCCAAGGATGATGTGTGGTTGCAGCAAGTTGTTGCAATAAGAATGAAAAACAATTTTAAGCTCCATTTTTCAATCACTATGTGGTAAGAGTTAGGTGAGTTCAGAAATATTTGAAAGCAGAAGTTAGGGGAAAAGTTACAGTGTGTTCCTAAATTCCAATAAATTCTCCAGAAGAAAAAAGGTGAAGTCCAAGGTTGGGAATGGAACGGCAAAGATTATTCATTTTCACCTGCCCAACCTGGAGCAAGCTGATTAAGTGTTAACTCCTTCTCTTCCCTCCTACCTATGGATTCCTAGGAGAGTGTAGCAAATGGAGGCCCTAATAAGGAGGCATTGCCCAAGATTGGAAAGAAAAATCCAGAGCTGGTAGCTCAAATACAGTGGAAGAAACACAAGGCTAGGAGGTCTAAGCTCCAGTCTAAGCTCTGTCACTCCCAGCTATTTGACCTGGACAATCTACTTGATCCTTCTGGGCTTGAGTTTCCTTAACTGAATGATAAGGCTGCTGGACAAATACTTTGGATCCATTTCTGCTCCAGAATTTCTTAAATCTATGATTAAATCTAAGCTTCATTAGAGACTGATTTTGGTTACCTTAAGTAATGACCCTTTTTATGCAATCATTTTCCAGGTCTTTACAAATGAAAGTGATAACATTGGTTATCTACAGATAATATAGAATGGTTTGAAGAACCCCAAATGGATAAGTCTACAACATTTCACAAATAAAACATGTCATAGAAATACCTGGCAGTGTGGAAAGCTGGCCTGGGTTAATGTTCGACCTCAGATACATACTGCTTCTGAGACCCTTGACAAGACACTGAATCTTTCAATGCTATAGGCAGCTGGCTAAAACTATAGAAACTGAAAAGAAGGAGCTGGCCTGCATAGGTAAAGAATGTTTTGTCACCAGATAGCTGTGAAATCAGTGGTCCAGGCCGTATTCCTACAAAGTGATTACTGGTTATGAAAATATATCAAAATATCAAAATCCTTGTCAATAGCGCTAAGAAATGGAGGTAGAAATGGTCCAAATGACTAAAAAAGAGTCAATTCCCACTACAGATTTCTAATTCCATGGCTGTAAATACATTAATTCTAAGCTATTAGAATCATAGGAGTTAGGGACTTGGAATTAATACAGATGAAAGTAAAACATTGGAGTTGGAGGACATTAAGGAAAAGAAATGAGAAAATTACTGGAGGCCTGGAAAATATAAAAAAATAATAATAATGTGGTCATCCTATTTCAAATTGCCAAAATTATCAAAAACAAGTGACAGTCTGTAAATATAATAAATCCCTGCCTCTAGTCTTTCTCCTCTCCAATTCATTTCTCATCCAGCTAAGCTGCCAAAAAGCACAGGTCTGACCATGCCAGAGAAAAGAAGCACATTATAGAAGACTAAATGCTAGACTTATATTCAGGGAGAGGTGGTTTCAAATATCCCCTGTGCTACTTGTGAACTTAGATGCCTTCTCTGGACCTTAAGGAGTAGATCTAAAAAATGAACTTGATCTCTAAAATCCTTTCTAGCTCTAAATCTATGGTACTATCACACTCAAGGGGCTGGTTCCCTATCACCTCTAGGTTCAAATGTGAACTTCTCTGGATTTTACAATCTGATTCAGATTTTGAACCACTTTCCTAGATTTAGTATACATTACTTCCTGGAATGCACTGCACAAGGTGGCTAATCTAACCTATCTGCTGCCACCCCAATATTCCATCCTAGATCATTGTGTCTTGGCACACACCGTCTCCCATGACAGTCATGTATTTCCTTCTCACCACTGGCTTTTCATATTCTTAGACTCCTCCAAAGCTTAATTTCAGTGCCACTTCCTACATGAGACCTTTCCTCATACTATCCCCCTAGTGCATAGTTCATTCCCACCAAAGTACTTGGTGGTAATTTTGTATATATTCTGAATATACTTGCTGCATTGGACAGAGTACTAGTTCTGGAGTTAGAAAGACATGAGTTCAAATCAGTCCTCAGACATTTACTATCTGTGTGACTCTGGATAAATTACTCTCTGTTTGCCCCAGTTTCCTTAATTATAAAAGGGAGAAAAGCAGTATCTACTTCACAGGGTTGTGAGAATCAAATGAGATGATATTTATAAAGTGCTAAGCACAGCTGACCCTTAATAAAGCTCCCTTCACCTGCTTTACCTCTTTCTTTCTCATTTCTTTACCTGTTTTCTTCTCCTTCCCTTCTCTTTCACCTTGTTCTATCCCTTCTCTACTTCTATGGGTACAGGCTGTTTCTCCAGATAGAAAATGTGAGTTCTTTCATTGAATGCAGCAATCATTTTGGTTTTGTCTTTATATACCCAATACTTAGCATGCTGCTTGGTATATTAGAAGATACTTAACAAAAGCTTACTTACCATGTGACTGACATACAGAATTTCAAGAAGGAACTAAAAATTCAGCTTACTGAGGAACAGCATTATCAAACTTAAAAACTAGGTTGACAAAAAAATTCTTCAAAAAGTTATAGGGAAAGTACTTTATTTATAAAGAAACATGGCCCAGAATTGCAGGGTTATTTTTTTGGCAAAAAATAAAAATACCTGAAGTTACACCAGAAAATCATTGCATTTAGAGTTAGAAGGAACCTTGTAAATCATCTATTTAAATCCTGAATCTTTATATGTAAAGGAACCGAAGTCTTTTGAAGGGAAACGACTTGCCCAAGGTCACACAAGTAATAAAATATTGAGATGTAATCCCGTATCAAAGAATAAGATTCTGAAGAAACTGAAGAAATTGGTTTGAAAACAAAAAATGGACACTTATGTAACAGAAAAGATTCCAAAAAATTCTTAGAGAAAAGCAAAATAAGCTTATGTCAAAAAGGCACGTGGAATTGAGAGAGTGAAACAGAAAGTGAGAGGAGAAAGAGAAAGCAAAACAGAAAACCAAGATGAAATAGCTGTCCCAATGCAAAACCTTTCATGGGTTTTTTTTTAAAGTATAGTTGATATTGGTTAAATGATAGAGGCCAAGAAACTTCAAAGAAATAAAAGTAAATAATGTAAAGGGAATTATAGATAAAGAGAAAAGCCATGTAAATGAGGAGGAGAGGGGAAGGGAAGGAGACAATGATATTTATGATTAAGTTCTTTCCGTTTAATGTTCTTTCAATTGATTTTGCTTAGCAATAGAGTAATTTTTTAAAGTTTATATTTTTGTATCAAAACTAATAGCAATTTAAGAATTATAAAATACAAATCTAATTTAACTATTAAATGCTATGTGTAAATAACTTCAACTCACCAAAAGAAAAATAAATTTTGAAAGAATAACACCATATTAGAGACAAGCTAATATCAACAAAATAGTATGCATTTTAGCATGTTATTTGTAGATCAAGAAAATCTATAGTAGTATTAATGACATGTAAAATGTAAAACCACAAAAACTGTGATGAACATGGAAATGTATTTAATTTATGTACATATATATACATACATATACACACACACACACACACACACACACATATATATATATATATATATATATATATATATATATATATATATCACTGGAAAGTGAGGCCATAACCATTTTTAACATTAAAGCAATTATTAAAAAAGAGAATTTAGCAGTCTTGACAAAAGAAATAAAAAACTACTAATAATACTACTACTACTAATAATAATGAGTTCAAAATGCTTTTATCACTATATAATGGGAACTAGTATATGTTCATGCCTCTAACAGTTGAAGGAACTTGGGAATCCTGCTTCCAGGAGAGTCATAATGTCATATAACATATATATGAAATTTACATTTATTTATAGACATTCTGTAACTGATTCTGTTCAGCTAACCAATAGTGATGAATAAGAGATTATCTGGCTGTGGAGGTACAAAAAAAAAAAACCAACTCAAAACAAACAAACCAACCCTCCCTCCCCACCAAAAAATCCCCCCAAAACAAGACACTAGAGCTTGAGACATTGTGTCTTAGGCTGTTCTCTCTTAGTTTGATTCCTTTATTGAATGTATAGAGTGAGAGAAAATTACAGGAACAGGCTTTGGAACTTCCCTATATGTCACAATGTAAGTATATCCTCTAAATTAGCCATTATAACCAAGCAGAATTACATACAAGGAATTCAAGGGTGTTTATAATATCGGGAAAACAACTGAAATAGTAAATCATATCAAGAAGGAAAAATATAAACCTAATTAGGTTATCAAGATATACATTACCATGTTAGAAAATTTTACAATAACTTTCATAGAATTAAATGAAGGAATTAACAACCAAAGATGTAATACTAAAATTGAAGGGAAGACCAATATGGCAAATATATCAGTCAGCTTCAAATTAAAATCTACTGAGTTGACAGATAAGTCCTAGAAAGTTATATGAAACACTAAGAGGTTAAATGACTCATTCATTGCCAGTAGATATAGGAAGTGTTAGAGGAAGAATTTGAAACCAGATTTTTCTGGCTTTGAGTCCACCTCTTGCAACTATTTCTGCATCTTCTTGGGATTTTATTATTTTATTGCGCAAATTAGTTGAAAGTGTTATTAAATTTGCAATAAATCATTATTTTAAAACTATAATGGAAAAAAAACCCTTAACTTTGGGATGTATACTAGAGTTACACTGGCTGTTTTCATAATGTCAATTTCTTGCCAATTTCTATTTAGAGATTCAGAGTTTCTGTGAGGTATAAGGGAGAGTCCAAGGACAAGATTTCCTTTCAATGAACATGTTACTATCAGAAGTGCCCCCCCAGCTATAGAAGCAGATGGCTGAGAAGACAATCAGGAATAAATAATACTCTTCAACTAAAATACCATAATTGAATCATCCTACTGAAATGAGATTCCTTGAGGTTGGGGAAAAACAAATGCATCTCTTGCAATGACTTTTTTGTCTTCAAGATTCCTGTATGAGGGGAAAATAAGGGGATATATTTGCATGTGATGCAGCACCGCCTAGCTTGTGACATTATCCCCTCAAATTTCTCTAGAAAATGAGCACATACATAAGCCTATGTTCTCACTGTTTGAAGGGCAAAATGTGCTATCCACAAAGAAGAATGAGGGAGGAGCTCTCCGGGCTCACTACAGCAGAGTCAGGCTGGCTATATCCTCTCCCCACCCCACTCCCAGTGTTCTAAAGGTACCTCTGGGAGGCTATGGTGTTTCTTTTCCACAACAAATGGGCTCAAGCCCCCATTCCAGAAATGTTCTCCTCCCCTTGAGCCACCAGTGACTAGATCCCAGTTCCAATTAACCACTTAATATCAATTGGATTTTACACAGATATTAATTTCAAATATATAAATATTTCCCTCTAATACCTTAGAGGCATATTCTATCCTAAATTAGGATTAGATTTTTCCCATCAATTCTCCATACAACCAAATATGGACAGTGACACTTGCACTTAGAGAGGTTAAGTGGTGTGTGTTCATCCTTCGCTGCCGAAGAAGACCATGCCATCAGAGAAATAATGACATGACTTGCAGTTGACTTTGTTTTGAGTGAGGAAGGACTGTGCAGGTCACTAGCCTCACTTCTCCTCCAGAGCCATCTGAATCCAGTGAACAGATATGCATCAGGATGACTGGAGATGACCCAGGATGAGGCAACTGGGGTTAAGTGACTTGCCCAAATGACACAGCTAGTTAGTGTCAAGTGTCTGAGTTGAGATTTGAACTCACGTCCTCCTGACTCCTGCACTGATGCTCTATCCATTGCACTACCTAGCTGCCCCTGTTTAAGTAGTATTATAACAATGAAGAGAGAAAGAAGTTGGATCTTTGTCCTTTACTTTAAAACTTCAGCTTTCTCTCCATTGCCTTGTGAAATTTCTATATAAAGATCAGAGTTATCATGAGAATAGCTTGAGAGCTGAAAGGAACATTAGAGATCACTCAGTCTTACTTTTTCATTTTACATATGAGGAAACTGAGGCCTAGGAAAGAATAAAGCATTGTTTTAATATTAGGAAAAATAAAAAAAACAAATATAGTCATAAGTATAAGCAGCAAAGTAGCCTGATTCTATCAATATATTCAGAAAAAGCCTTTGATACAATGAAACATCTTTTTATGCTAAAAACATTAGAAAACATAGGAATATAAGACTTTTCCTTAATATGGTAAATAATATCTAGCTAAAAACAAAAACTAGTATCACCTGTAAAAGGGAAACACTAGAGGCCTTTCCAATAAGTTCAGAGGTAAAGCAAAGATATCCATCATTACCACTATTATTTGGTATAGTTTTTAAAAAGCTAAATAGATCATTAAAAACACCACCACCCTCCCAAAAGGAAAAGAAATTTAGAAAATAAGCACAGACAAAGAATAAACAAAATTGCTGCTGTTTGTGATTACAGTTCATTTCGAGAATCCTAGAAATTCAAATAAAAATCAATATAAACTATAACTTCAGTAATTTAGGATTCAGAATAAACCAACAAATATCATTAGTCTTTCTGTACATTACCAAAGAAACTCAGAAGAAAAGTGAAAAAGAAATTCCAATCAAAATTACACTATCATGTGTAAAATGTATAGGATACCATTTATTAAGACTTACACAGGAACTATATGATGATGTAAATGTGTAAATGCTCTTTATAGAAATAAAAGAGGACTTAAATAAATGGAGAGGTGCAGAGGGATTGTTAGCAATTGTTGGAATGGTTCGACTATGCCAAAATAGGATTGACACTTGCAATCTCATTGGTAGAGAGAGTTCCCAGTGGGAGTTTTAGTCTGCCTTTTTGAAAAGTTATAATGTGAGATAGTTAGAGTACAAAAAGGCAAAATGAACCAGGATCACACAGTGAACTGTGGTCTCCTAGACTCCGGGCCCAGTACTTTCTCCACTGTACTGTCTATCTCCCTCTAAATGAGGTGACTCATACAGTATCATACATCCAGTATGTGTCAGAGGGTGGGCCCATGAGTCCTGGTCCTTGTGGCTTTCAGCCTACTCCCTGTCAGGGACTGCCTGCCTCCCCAAAGAGGATGCAACTTCCCTCTACCTGGTACTCATTGAAGTGATTCGACTCTAAGAGTGTGTGCAGTGTGCATATAAGCCTTATTCACAAAGAATTTTTTTAGCTGAATGTTCATTCGTATTCAAACACTGTGTGGGTGTTATCTCAAAGACAGGATGAACAGACAGCTCATATTGGCGGGTTTTAAACCAGTGGGACACATGTAAAAGTAAACGTGAAATGTAATCAGAGAAAAAAAGTATTATTTTTGTGGTGGCCGCTAGATGGCAGAGCTGAAATCTGAGTCCCTCCTAGCTGAAAGCAACATTCAGTCTGCATTATACTTGTAGAGTGAAGGGGATTCCTGAGCTTTAAAATGCTTTTACCTAAAACATCCAGAATTATGATGAGAATGGGAGCTTGCTTGACAAAGGAAGAACGACAACTACCTACTTCATGTGATCTGAGGAGCGCGCCCTTCCTCTCTCTTTCCAAGTATCTGGAGGACCAAATACTGCCCTGACAGAAAAAAAGGGAAGTGTTATCTCCCTGGACCACAGAAGCACCTGTTAGGACCTGCACATTTTCCAAATCTCCTGATCACCTGGGTAAATAGAAAGGAGGGCTCTTAAAGAAAGGAGCAGAGAAGCAGACAAGCTTTGATGGGAAAGTGAGGAAGATTTAGTTCATTCATATTTACATAGGCTTTATAGTTTATAAAACACTTTCCTCACAACTATCCCATATGGTAATGAACTCAAGAGTTATGCTGCTATTTCCATTTTTCAGATAAGGGAATTGAAGCTGAGATTATGTGCCTTACACAAGCACAAATAACCAGTAAAAACAGCAGCAGGGTTGCCACGCTAACCCATGTCATCTGATTCCATCATCCTTTTTCTCTAGTGTTGCTGAAGTCAAACAGAAATGGATCCCTGCAGGTCACATTATTCACTTAGAAAACCACAACTTATCATTATTTCTATTATGTTGTGAGGTTTTTTATTTTTGAAACATATCTCAATTGAATTTTCACATGGTTCTGGCTGCACTGGATCCTGGCAATCCTGGCCATGAGTTTAACACCTCTGCTACACCACACTGGTGTCTACAGCATGGGGCACTACCCAAGAAAGAATGAGAAGAGGTTATCAACAACAGACTTTATCTAGTTCATAATCTGGTCTATAACTAATTAAGTTGTAAAACGAACTACTTGTGCAGCTGCTTCAGTTCTCTACAAAGCTTTCAAGGTGCAGATACAACTCTTTGCAAGAAATCAGTATTGCAGAGAATCCTAAGACTCAGGTCTGAAAGGCATTTCAACAGTTTTTTTTTTTCATTTATCCCTATTCAGATAAGCTCTGTTCAAGATCTGGCAACAAATAGCTGTAGAATTAATATTCATATTTAAAGGAAAACTATATCTTTATCAACATTAATCAGAGGCCAAGTGACATGCCAGAACAAGCACTAGAATTAAGAGTCACAAGATCATAGTTTTGGAGCTAGAAGGGAGCGGAGAGATCCTCTAGTCCAACTATCTCATTCTGAAAATGAAGAAATGGAGGCCCTGATCAATCAACCAACACTTATGTATGCCAGTCTCTCTGCCCAGAGAGGCAGGGACTTGGATAAGGTCACTCAGAAACAAATGGTACAACCAGTCCTTTTTGACTACATAATATGTATAATACACATACACACACATAAGTATAGAGATATATACAGACATGTAGATAGACGGATAGATAGATAGATAGATAGATAGATAGATAGATAGATAGATAGATAGATAGATAGATAGATAGATAGATGGATAGATAAAAATACTGGTTTGAGACCTGCCTCCAATGTTTACTAGCAGTTTGAGTAAGTTTACTTCGCCTCTCTGAATAACATTTCAAGTATGTCCTCTGACACATACTGGCTGTGTGACTATATGCATCTTAATTTCTCAGTGCTCTAAGATGATGTCAATCTCCACTGGAAGAGGAAGTTACTCCATGAAAACTCCCTATACCAATGAAATCATGAATCTTGTTTAATATACATAAACATATATGTGTGTGTATATGTGTATGTATCAGGGATTTTAAAGTATCAGATGGAGTTAAACATTTCTAACATAGTCCTACTATTTATAATCTTGGCTTATGATGTATTGCCAAAAGAAAACTAATCAACATTAAGGGAATAACTTAATCCTTGTGGTGTTTGACATCAAGCTGATTTGAACCAAAGAATTAGCCTACAACCTTGGGCAAGTGATAACTTGACTATGCCTCAGGGTCCACAAAATCAGAAGAAGAATCCATTAAAGGTACATATCATCATCATCATCATCATCACCCCTTTATCATAAATAGAACTGTGGTCCACACCTGTCAGGACATAACATTGATCCCTAAAATGTTAAGTATAACAGTTTTAAAAAGCTGTTTCATGCCAAACACTCATGATTTCCAAGCTACATGGAATAAAAAGCTTTCAAAATGTAGAGAGAAAGCTAGTAAAAGAAATAAAGGTCATGATGGGGAAGGATCGCCCAGTCATCATGGCTACTGCTAGGGCCCTGCCCCAAAGATGCCTACAGAAAATGAGCGCATGTGTCCTAATGCTTTTATTCCTTCATTGTATTCCCAGTGTATCCTGCCATAATGCCTGGCATAGGACAGGTGTTTAATAAATGATTACTGATTGACTGATTGAAAGCCCTTTACATGCATCATCTCATTTTCACAACAATTCTTTGAGGTAGGTGCTATGTTCAATAAAGATGAGAAAACCTTGAGGCTCAGAGAGTGTAAGTGAGAATTGCTCATGTATACATAGCTATCAAGTTAAAAGGTAGCATTAGAAGCCTGCTCTTCTTGATTCCAAAGCTAGCACTCTATCCACTCCACCAGGACACCTTTATCTAATTAAATAAATATTAAATATTTAGTTAATAAAGCAGAGGTCAGCAAACTAATTTAGCCCAGGGGTCTGGGAGCTAAGAATGGTTTTTATATAAACTTTATTTTAAAATGCAAAAATTATTCTTAGCCTGTGGTACAAAACCGGAGCTACAGTTTGCAATTTGTATAAAATAAAACTTAGAAATGTCTTATAGGGTGCTGCTAATTCTGATTCTGACACTAGGCAGGCAATGCTGGGTAAATCCCAGTTATTGCTTCATCCGTGAAGTTACAGTTATCTAGATAAGTAATTAAGCAGCACTGATCCATGTATATTAGCAAATCTAAGCCAGAAGGTATATCAGCAATCCTGAGTCACGGGAATTGTGTGTGTGTGTGTGTGTGTGTGTGTGTGTGTGTGTGTACATACATACACATATAGTTGTTGTTGTCCAATAAATTATCTGTCATGTGAACTCTTTGTGACCCCATTTGAGGTTCTCTTGACAAAGATACTGGAATGGTTTGCCATTTCCTTCTCCAGTTCATTTCGCAGATGAAAAAACAGAGGCAAACAGGGTGAAGTGATATGCTCAGAGTCACCGGACTAATAAATGTCTGAGGCTAGATATGAACTCAGGAAGATGAGTCTTCCTGATTCCAAGCCTGTCCTTCTGTGCACTATGGCACCACTTAACTGCCCATATATAATATATAATACCACATATATACGTATAGTATTATATAAATATTTATACATATTATACATATGAATTACATATATATGTACATATATCTATATATACATGCATATGCATGTCTACATATACACATAAAGGCACAGATGCATGCACAAACACATATATACACACCTCAAAGCAAGGTCTTCCTTGCTAGTTATTATCTCTGAATTCTGTCCTTTTACTTAGGGGTTATTTCCAGGCAGGTGGAACTATAGGAATACATATTATATATATGAATTACGTGTATACACACACACAAATACACATACATACGTACACTTACATGAAAAATCAAAGCAAGTTCTTCCATGCTAGTTATTATCCCATATGTCCCACATAGTTCCATATTGTAGCACAATGGATAGAGTTCTGGGCCTGAAGTCAGGAAGATCAGAGTTCCAGCCTCAGACACTTATTACTGGTAGCTGTGTAATTCTGGGCAAGTTACTTGCGTTTACCTCAGTTTTCTTGACTATAAAGTTGGAATAATAACAGCACTCACTTCACTGTGTGGTTGTAAGGATTAAATGAGACAATATTTGTAAAATATTTAGCATGGTGCCTGGCACATAGTAGGCATATTCTTCCCTTCCCCCTCCTATTTTATAAATGGTAAAAACTGAACCTGAGAGGATAAGTTATTTCTCCAGAGTTATATGCGCTAGTATGCCTGAAAAAAAAAATAGATTCAGGACATCTTGACGTCAAGCACAGTACTCTACTTATGGTGCCAACTAGCTGCCTCTCCTAAGTAATATTTCTCTGCTACTAATATGAAAATATTTTGACAACAGATCAATTGCATGTGGTTCCCTGTCTTGACACCTTGATATCCTGAATGCTAACACAGTGACTGGTACATGGTGGGTAATGGACAAATACTGCTGAATTTAGTTGAAAACTAAAGACAGGATCGTTTATAGTGGTAGATTTCTAGAACTCTTCTTCATATACTACTAATTTGTTTACATCTATGATTGAATAATTCTTGCTCATTAAAATGTTTCATCATTTCAGCTGTCATAGAAAACATGCCAGCACTGTGCAGCACGATGGAAATAAAAGTATTGCAAATGTAATCTCTGCCCAGGAAAAGTTTACAAGGTACTTGGAGAACAGGTCTAGCTCATATAAAACAGTAGGAAACAATACAAGGCAATACATCATTAAGCAATAAATTGATGTGGTGTTATGAAGTTCTGGAAAGGAGATGGATGAAGTCTGAAATAACCAAGGACAGTTTCCTTGAGAAAATGGGACTGAAGTTTGTTGTTAAAACAGGGGTAAGGTTTGGATAGGAAGGAGGGAGAAGGGAAGCAATTGTCAGGGAAGTGAACAGTAAAAGTAAAGCCATAAAAAAGAATATGTAGAAAATGAAGAAGAGACAAATACTCTTTCCACTGTACAATGCTTCACTTGAGTAAAGAGGGAACATTCAGAAGTAGTGAAAAACAACGTTGGATTGAAAATGGAGTCAAATTATGGATGGCCTTAAATGTTAGAAGAGTTGCAAGGTAAAAGATGAGTTATTGGAGGTCAACCTAGGAAAGTAATATAAAATTGAAAGAATATTCATGGCAGGAATGATGTATGCAGAAAGGAGACTAGACTCAGGAAGATGAAACTAACTGGAGAAGAGTTGCTGAGTTTGGTTTTAATACTTTAATTTTGAGATAAGAGTGAGTCAAAAATGGAGAAATAACTAGAACTGAAGGACTGGAGCTAACAAGAAAGAATCCTGATTCTTTCTTCATTTCTGGGTACCACATTTGAGAAAGGACTATGAAAAACTAGATCATGTCTAGAGAAGGACAAATGGGATGATAAAGGGACAGACACATCCTATGAGAATCTACTGAACTGGGGATATTTATCCTAGGGAGGATAAGATTTACCGGGGACATGACTGTGGTCCTTAAGTACTTGAAGCGATGCCGTATGGAAGAGTCTTGTGCTGTTTGGCCACAGAGAGTGAAACAAGGAGAAATACGTAGAAAATGCAGAGGTAGATTTAGGTTTACTGTAAGTAAAAGTTTCCTAATAATTACAACTGTTTTGAGAAATAATGAGTCTCTACTATAGTAAAAGTGAGATGCTTGTTTTCTCAGGATTTTATAGAATGGATGCTTGGTCACGTAGTGTAGTAGATGAATGCCAATCTTTTTCAACTCTGAGATTTCATGATTCTGTTTACTATATATACAGATTTGGAAACTGTTCATTCAGAGGTGAGAGTTTAAGCTATGAGAACAGATGAACTCTCAAAGGAAAAGAACACATCAAGAAAGTAGCAAAGGAACAATCCTTGGTGAGTGCTACAGAAATCAAGTCAATAAGCATTTAATAAGTGCCTACCATGTACCAGGTACTTTACTAAGTGCTAGGATACAAACAAAGATTTTTTTTGAAAAAACTTCCCTTAAGGAGCTCAGAATCTAATAGGGGAGACAAACAACTATATACAAACAAGGTATGTACAGAATTAATTTGGATCTAAGAGGAGATACCAACATTAGATAAGACTAAAGAAAAGTTTCCTTCAGATGGTGAGATTTTAGCTAAGATTTAATGGAAAGCCAGAAGGCAGAAATGAAGAGGGAGAGAATTCTAGGAATAAGGGACAGTCAATGAAAAGTCTGGAAGTTGGGAGATGAATGTCTTGTTCAAAAAATAGCAAGGAAGCCAGTGTCACTAGATCATCACAGAGGACTTGCACTAGTAACATGTCAGTGTCAGAGGTAAAAAAGGAACATATGCAAGAGTTATTGCAAAGGTAGAATCAGCAGGACTGGGCAACGTACTGGACATGGGAAGTGGAAGTGAGTGAGGCACCACGGAAGACACCTTGGTTACAAACCTATTTGAGTGATTTGTACACCAGTACACTACAGAGTAACAGGAGAGTTAGGAAGAGGAGAGGTCTGGGGGTAGGGAAATGAACACAATGAGTTCAGTTGTGAATATGTTGAGTTTTAAAATGTCTGTGAGATAGCTAGTTCAAGATGCTTAACAGGAAGTTGGAGATGCTGAACTCAACATCAGGAGAGAGGGCTAGACAAATAGATCTGAGAATCTTTGTCACAGAGATGATAATTGAATTCATGGTGGCTGGTGTGAAATCCCCAAGCAAAACAGTATAGTGAAAAAAGAGAAAATGATCCAGGACAGAGTCTTTTGAGACATACACAGTTAGAGAGCACAACCTGGATGATGATACAGCAACAGAGACTGGGGATCAGTCAAACAAGGAGAAGAATAAGGAAAAAGAAATGTCATAAAAACATAGAGAGAAAAGAGTATTAGAAGAAGAGTGACTGACAGTATCAAAGCCTGAATCAAAAGTGTCCATTTTATATTCTGTGGTCCAGGTCTGGAGTCAGGAAGACTGTTAGTTCAAATTCAGCCTTAGACACTTAGCTGTGTAACCCTGGGCAAATCACTTAACCCTGTTTGCCTCAGTGTCCTCATCTACAAAATGAGCTGAAAAACAAAATCCCAAATGGGATCACGAAGAGTCAGACACAGCTGAAATGACTGAAAGCTACCAATTTTGTATCTAAGTTGTATCCATTTGCAGTTTGTTTTGGTATAAAGTGTAAAATGCTGGCCTCTATCTAATTTCTGCCAGACTGCTCTCCAGTTTTCACAGAAGTCCTTGTTAAATAGTGAGTCCTTACTCTAATAAAGGACCTTTAGGTTTGTCAAAATTGAAGCTGTTACGTTCATTTGTTTCTGTATATTGTGAACCTCATCTGTTTCACTGAGCAACCTCTCTATTTTTTGACCAGTAGCAAAGCATTTTGATGATTATGTCTTTGCAAAATAGTCTGAGATCTGGCAAGCCTAATCTCTCTTCCATATAACAATCTAAAATAGCCAAAGTCCTTTCTTCGTCTTATCTCCAATCCTCTGAAATCATTTTTTGTCTGACATATTTCCAAGACCCTTAACTTTCCTTTGCCGCTCTCCTCTAGAGTCTCTTATGTGTCAAGATCCTTCTTGCAAATGCAAATGTAGCACTCAGAAATGAATGCAACACTCCAGATGTGATCCTACCAACCCAGATCCAGAACACAATGGCATCATTCACTCCTGTAATCTTGCCATATTTTATTAATATGGTCTAAGATTCCACCAGCTTCTTTTAGTAGCCACTTCACACTCTTGACTCATAGTGAACCTCTGGTCAGCTAAAAGTCGCAGGTCTTTTTAGTAGCCTCTGGAGCAGTGCTTGGACTCTCTACTGTGACATGTCCCATCTGGCACGTAGCCCAGATTCCTCCTTGTCCCCTATTCACTAGGCATTAAACAAAGGACTAACCCTGAATGGCACCTTAGAGATCATCTAATATAATCTTGTCATTTTACAGATGAGAAAACTGAGGCTCATAAACATATCCAAGTTCTCAAAGATAGTAAACAGCCGGATCTGAGCCTTGTGCCTCCAAATCCAAAGCTCCTTCTTCTTCATGACACTGCCTCTCTGTACATACAGAGGATGAATGTTAAGCTGGAAGAGATTTTAGAGATTTATACATCTTACCAGCACTCTCCACCCACACCCTCAATTGCTAACCGAGAAACCTGAGGCTCAGGAGATTAAATTATTTGTCTACTGGCATGTAAGCAAAGTCCAACTTTGAATCCAAATTACCCATCTTCCAATTCAAATCTTATTTGCACTATACCCCTTGTCTCCTGGGCCAGGTGCATGGCAGAGGGAAGATTTGGGATCACTGCTTGTTAAAAAGAATAATACTTTTCTTTTCTACCAAGGAGGGTTATTGGGTTGAGTAATTTATACCTAGGTAATGAGTAGACAGAGTGCCAGGCCTGAAGTCAGGAAGACCTGAGTTCAAATCAGTTTCCTCATCTGTATAATGAGGTGGAGAAATAAATGGCAAAATACCCTAGTGTATTTGCCAAGAAAATTTCAAATGAAGAGTTGGACACAACTGAAATGACTGCACAATAACAAAAACTTTTATACCTTCTTTATTTATTTATTCAGTGTTTTCTAAAGGGGAAACAATTTCAGTTTCCTTGGTTAGTTGCTCTTTGCACAGGCAAGTCACTCAATCTTCTCATATCTTCACCTTCTACAACTGTTACATTTTTTAATAAGTGCTGCCGTGGAATGTTGTCAATAATTTCAGTGACATATACATAAATATCACTTTCCTCAGTGACTGCCTGGGTAAAGGAAAGAAGCAGATCACATACAGTAAGGATTACATTTTTCTATCTTATACAATGTTTCAATTTTATTCTCTTGTTGATTTTGGAGAACCAGGATTGATTTATGGAATTCTTTAACAAAGCTGCAATATAGGACCCTCCTAACCATCTTGCCTGTTTCTCTGAAAACAAGAAACAGTGACAGGAATCATTCCTGAGTGAATTCTTGTTATTCAGAATTGTAAGAAAATATTAACTAATCTAAGCTATCTTTCATTTATACAAACTAAAGAAGCTTCAGTATTTCAAAATCTGGCCAGGCAATTTACTGATTTAATGGAAGTTATGACTTACAAAAACTCCAGATATCTGACAAAGAAACATGTTTTATTTTTTATGGTTTACCAAATGACTGCATTAAAAAATTCTTTCCGAAGTAATTCTATAAATTTTCTTGACTTCAGAAGCAACAAAAGAAGCAACATTTTTACAATTTATATTTTCTCAGTGATTTTGAGGTGAGTTACCATTTGAACATATTGAGTGACAAAGATGCTTGTGGAGTATCTGTCCATGGTACTAGTGCTCCACATGGGTGTCTACTTGGCTAAGAGGTGTCTGAAAAATCTTGCCCTCAATAGTGCTATACCACTGCAGTCATCACCACCAGAAAAAAAAAAGCTGCAAAAACTCGAACTTTCTCTTACAACCAAATGTTCCTAGAGAACATTTTAAAATTTCTTCAATAAGAAGCACCTATATTAATAACAAATCCACTTTCTCTAAACATCAAAGCACTTGGGAAATTTTTAGATGTCTGAGGTCAAGGAATTGGAAACTAAAACAAACTGTATAGATTATCTAAACCAAGATCCACATTCTATAAATGAGAAAAATGATGTCAAAAGAGGTCAGGTGACTTGTTCAAGAGGATATAAATTTTTCTGGAATCAGAACCTAAGACCTCTTTCCACCATACTATTTATGCTGCGTATCAAGAAAGAACTGCTTTTATTTCAGAACTTTTTGCAGGAGCAAAGAACTGAAAATAATAAGGCATCTGTTCTTTAATGACTAAGCAAGTTATGATATCAGAATGTTTTCAAATATTACTACGCTATAAAAAAGATCAATCTGAATGAATAAAAAGTAAAGAAAGACTTAGACGAATTAATACAAAGTGAAGTCGAACCAGAAAAAATGCACATGTACATATGTGCACATGTGTGCAACTACATGTACATGGAAAGAACAGCAAACAGCAGAACTGAACTCAAATGAAAGAAAATAAAATGAACAAGATTGACCACAAAGAAGTCACATAAAGAAGCGCCTCTCCTCACTTGGGCTTACACACTATTGTTTACACACTATTTTCAAAGTGTCACCTCTTCTTGCAAATCTATGTGATAACTCCCTGATTTCTGATACATCAATTCCAAACTCTTGTGTTTAGCATGTAAGACCTTCATTACCTGGTCCAAAACCACCAATTCAACGTTACTTCCCCTTACATTTTCAACTAATAGGCAATTTAAATTGTGCTTTTGCCTATTAGCTATTAATATAAATTTGAATAAATCAGCAACTACGTTGCAAGAGAGCCATAGATACCAGACTGATATTCCTAACATCCTACTGGTAGAATCACTAGTGGCCAGTCTCACTTCTGAGCTCTTGCTCATGTGGCATCTTCTCCATTTAATTCTCACTCATTTTTTAAGATCCACTTTAAAGACCAACTCTTCAATAAAATTGTCATTGATTTGTCTCATCTTTGTTGATTTCCCTTTCCTCTAAAAAACTTTACAGCTCTCCTTATGACATTTATCAGTTAATTATTTAACTTTAACGCTGTATTTTTGTCAATTGTGTATGTATAAGTCTTGCCCTCTCCCCCAATTGTATTAGATATCTCTTCATTTCCCACCTAGCTGCATTCCTTTTGGACTTCTCTGACTTTTCCACCAAGCCCCCTCCCCATTTTTCAGCTTCCTTTTGTGTGCTGTTTTCCCCAATTAGATCAACAAGTTCCTTGAGGGCAGAGACTGCCTTTTTCTTGTATTTTTATCATATAGTACAGGTGCTTAATAAATGACTTTATTATAAACCTCTTGAAGGCAATAACATTGGCATCTTTCACAGCAACTCCCATACAATTAGGGTTACAGTTATTAATAAGAGAGAGACTTAATTGAGCATTTGAAAAATGAAGTCTACATATGAAAGTACTTTAAAATTTACTCTAAAATAATTTTAAAAAATTTTTAAACATCTTAGGTGGTATTTCATTTATATTTTTCTTGGTTTCTAAATGTTAGGTATTGAAACTACTGTTGGCTTTCTGTATTTTACATATTTTGCATTTAACTGGTTTTCCTAGTTTCACATTTTACAACTTGTTTGGAAATGAGAAGTCTTGCTCCACTTGATTCTGTGGCATCCCCAATGACCCAGACTGATATAGATATAATTTTAAAGCAATCAATATTAAGCTTTCTGCAACTGTTCCCAGGTTTCAAGGAAAATTGCTAAAAGACAGCAAAATATTCCTTAAGGAATGTGCTCAGGTGGATTGTTTGTCCATTTATCCCAAATCTCTGAAGGCCTTGAGGATAACAGGACAAGAAAAGCAAGAGAAGTATTTTTGAAATATTTAGAAATTGAAGAACTGAACACATTCTTATCACTCAATTGGGCTAAGAAAGTGATGCAAATTCCAAGGTAACATTGCCTTCTCAATCCCTTGCAAGTAGAGTGATCAACTCTCTGGACTATGCAAAGGATCATTACTGCCTGACAAGGATGCCAGACCAGACTCACTCTCCAACCATGATATGCCAGCTCATTCATTCAGATTTCATCAACTGCTTGACATTCCAGGGATTCTATTTGACAATCAATTATCAATATAAAATTTCAAGACTTCAATACTTCGTAAGTTTCAACAATCATTTAGGTAAGGCAATGAATGGCTGTTTAACCTTGGTTTCCTATCAGACCTATCAAATAACTTGATTATTGACAACTTAAGAAATAAAACACTGATGGATAGGTACTAAAAGTCATTGAGGGTCATATACAAATGTAGCCTAATTTTACTATGGAGGTAGGGATTGAGAGAAGGAAATATACAAAAGTTTCAACTCCATCTCTTTATAAACTACAAGCAAAAAACTTTAAACTATTCAGTAAATTTGAAAAATGTTAAAAAAATAAACTATACTCATATAATATTATGCCCAAGGAAAGGAACACATTAAAAAAAAGACAAATATGAGAGAAAAAACTGAGATGGGGGAGAAGAAGAAAGTAAAATAGAGGAGAGATTAACATTTAAAAACTTTCCTACTCCGTCTCATTGCCCCCAAACTCTGTCTACCCAAATTTATGCTTGCATAATGTGACCCTGAAATTCCCCACTATTTCAAATGTGTGCAAAAACAATTGCTTCTCTCTGGGCTTCATGCTCCTTGAAACGCTTATTGCTGCTTAAGCAGAATCACAGAATCTGTCAGAACAGACCTCAGGGTGAATCTAGTTGAACAGGATAACCCTAAATAACATCCTAACAAGTGATTATTCAAGGCGTCTGCTTAAAGACTTTCAGTAGGAGGAAACCCAAACCAGGTTGAAACAACCCACTCCAGCACCTTTCCAGTCCTTGATGCCAATTCTTCTGCCAATGGACAAAACCTCCTACCCATCAACAATCTGCTTCCTGTAACCTCCAGATTCCCAACAAGGCTCCAGCCCCAGCAGCTTCTCTCTGATTTACAAATTTGTCAAAACCTGCTCTCTTAGCATATTGCCCAATATCCAATATGAATTCATAGTATAGCCTCTCAACTGTTCAACCTTGGCTGGTCTGGATGCTGTTAATAATGGAATACTTTGTCAGGGATAAATGAAATTAAATCTTCGAATCTTGAAATCAGAACTAGGCCTAGAGTCAAGAAGCATGGATTTTAAAATCAGCTGTGTTGCCGACAAGCTTCACAATGTTAAGCAAGTTATTGTTTTTAACCTCTCTGGGCCTTTGTTTCTTCATCTGTAAAATAAAAGTTATGGGTTAGATAATTTTTAAAGTCCTTTTCAACTCTCAAAGTCCATTTCACCTTCGGACCTGGTTTCTTTTTCTTTTTTGTGGTGGGCAAGGGGTGGCAATACAAGGCAAAAATCAAACCTTCAATTTCACTGATGCATGGAACTCCCTCTATCAATGTCAACAATCACCTCTTCTGAAATGTATAATTTCAGAGAGCTGCTGGGGTCATATTTAAGTGAGTTTTCCAGGGGCATGGAGTCAGCATTTTTTCAGAAGCAGGACTTGAACCGATATCTCTCTGATGCTGAGGTCAGTTTTTTGTCCTTTCTAACATACTATCTCATTTCTTTAAATTTCCTTCAGTGCTCTAAAAAGGGTGTCAACAAATTTTTTAGCCCATTATTTTTAAGATTAAAAGAATTGGGCAATAACTGAACATTCCTCACAAAAATCATATCACTTTTGTTCTATTCATAATATAAATTGTGTTTTACCCACCCTTTTCCTATAGGCAAGACATCATCTAGAGGATTGCAGAAGCAAAGGGTACAAGACTCAACTCCATCCACCAAGAAGCCCCAGAATAATTCAAACTCTGGGACCTTGGGGGCTGATGTTGGAACCTTAGGTGAATCAATTCCGTCTCTGAATTTTTATTTACTTATCTATAAAATAATGTGATTAGAATGGCTCATTTCTTCAGAGCTAACTTAACATTATTAAATGTATGTTCTTAAATATATTAAATATGTTTTCTCAAATGCCACTGCTTTACAACCTTTCCTCTTAAATAAATAACTACTCAAAAAGTAACAGTCAAGTCCATCAGTCAATAAAACTTTTTAAAGTTCACACTGTGTATCAGGCACTGAACTAAGTACTAGGGATACAAAAAAAGGTAAAATTATAGTCCCTGCCCTCAAGGATCTCATGTTCTGAGAGAGGCAATATGAAAATAGCCATGGAAATTGTAGATGTACAGTTTAAATTGTTTATATAGTTTTAAAGAGAGGTGTCCTGCAGAAGCTGAGTTGTGAAGGAAGCCAAAGAAACTAGGAGTCAAAGGTGATAAGGAAAAACATTCCAAGCATGGGAGAACTCTCATACAAATAACCTGTCAGGAAATGGAGGAGAAGCAAGCAGACCAGGGTGGCTGAATTGTGGAGTGTTGGAGTGGAGTTAAGTGTAAGAAGACTAGAGAGGTGAGGCAGAGCCAAAATGGCAGAGTGAAGGCAGGAACTTGCCTGAGCTCTCCCCCAAACCCTTCCAAATACCTTTAAATAATACGCAACCAAATTAAAGAGTGGCACATCACTCAAAAAGATGGAGCGAAACAATTTTCCAGCCGAAGACAACTTAGAAGGTTACCAGGAAAGGTCCATTGTACCAGAATGCGACAGAAGCACAGTCCAGTGCAGGTCACACCAGTGCAGACCAGGCTCCAGACCACCATGAGCAGACCCTGGGACAACTAAATCAGTGGCAGCAGTGATGGTTTCCAGAAAGCAGCCCACAAACAGTAAGGGGATCAAACAATGGGTCAAAAGGTTTACAGGGGTGCCTTTGCTAGCATCAGGGGTAGGACTCTGTTGCATTGCCTATACATGGATCTTGTTCTTAGTCCCAGTGCGAGGAGGAGCATTGGCATAGCAGAGCTTGCAGTCCCAGGGGTGCAGGGACCCTGGTCACAGTTTCAGGTTTGAAACAAGTGCTTGTGGTCACTCACAAAACAGTCCATAGTACCAGAGAGTAGTAAACACATGTCTCCCTAGATTATACTACCTTCATGTCCCCAGAATTACCTCTGAAAACAGTTGTACAGAAAACTTGAAACTTGAGGCAGTGCCCAATCAACTTGGGAAGCAGAACCCTACGTTAGCATAAATTTACAAGTTCCAGAAATAGGCTAGAAGACGAGCAAACAAGGGAAAAAATTCTAACCATGGAAAGTTACGATGGTGACAAGAAAGATCAAAACATACACTCAAAAGAAGACAACAAAGTCAAAATTCCTGCATCCAAAGCCTTAAAGAAAAATATGAATTGGTCTCAGATCATGGAAGAGCTCAAAGGGGATTTTAAAAATCAAGTAAGAAAAGTAGAAGAAAAATTGGGAGGAGAAATGAGAGTGATACAAGATAATCATGAAGAATCAACAGCTTAGTAAAGGAGGCACAAAAAATACTGAAGAAAATAATACCTTAAGAAACAGAAGAGGCCAAATGGCAATAGAGGTAGAAAAAGTCAATGAAGAGACAAATGCCTTGAAAAATAGAATTGATCAAATGAAAAAAGATATACAAAAATTCACTGAAAGGAAGAACTTAAAAAGTGGAACTGACCAAACAGAAAAGGAGTTAAGCAAAAGCTCAGTGAAGAAAATAATTTCTTCAAAGTTAGAATCAGGGAAGTGAAAACTGATGACTTTATGAGACATTGAGAAACAATCAAACAAAATCAAAAGACTGAAAAATAGAAGAAAATGTGAAATAGCTGACTGGCAAAGCTGACCTGGAAAACAGATCCAGGAGAAATAATTTAAAAATTATTGGAGTCCCTCAAAGGCAAGATCAAAAAAAAAGAGCCTAGATATCATCTTTCAATAAATTATCAAGGAAAACTACCCTGATGTTCTAGAACCATACAGTAAAATAGAAATTGAAAGAATCTATCAATAACTTCCTAAAGAGATTCCAAAAGGAAAATTCCCAGGAATATTACAGCCAAATTCCAGACCTTCCAGATCAAGGAGGTAATACTGCAAGCAGCCAAAAAAAAAAAAACCCAATTCAAATATCGTGAA
Organism: Bettongia penicillata ogilbyi; assembly: GCA_023548195.1. NCBI lineage: Eukaryota > Metazoa > Chordata > Mammalia > Diprotodontia > Potoroidae > Bettongia > Bettongia penicillata. The sequence goes on along the minus strand of JAJHZJ010000529.1, from coordinate 91,821 downwards.
ACTACAATTAGGGTAACACAAGATTTGGAAACTTCTACATTAAAAGATTGGAGGGCTTGAAATATGATATTCTGGAGAGCAAAAGAGCTAGAAGTACAACCAAGAATCACCTACTCAGCAAAACTGAGTATAATCCTTCAAGGAGGAAATGGAAATTCAATGAAATAGAGGACTTTCAGATATTCCTAATGAAAAGACCAGAGCTAAATAGAAAATGACTTTTAAATTCAAGATGCAAAAGCAGCATAAAAAAGTAAACAGGAAAGAGAAACCATAATGAATTTGATAGGGTTAAACTACTTATATTCCTATTCCTACAAGGGAAAATGATATTTATAACTCTTAAAAACTTTCTCATTATCAGGGCAGTTAGAAGAATATACGTAGACAGAAAGTAGAAGTGCATGTTGAATGTGATGATATGATTATCTAAAAAATAAAACTGAAGGATGAGAAAGCAGAATGCAGTTGGAGAAGGGGAAAGGGGGAGTTAGAATGGGATAAATTATCTGACATAAAAGAGGCCTGAAAAAGATTTTACAGTGGAGGGGAAAATGGGGGAAGTGAGGAGGGGAGCACATGAACCTTACTGACTGGAATTGGCTCAAAGATGGAATAATATACACACTTGGGTGTAGAAATCTGTCTTACCAGACAGGAAAGTAGGAAGGGAAGGGGATAAGGGGGGAAGCTGACAGAAGGGAGGGCAGTTTGGGGAGGTAAAAATCAGAAGCAAAACATATTTGGGAATGAACAAGGTAAAAGGAGAGAGAGTGAAGGATAACAAGGAACAAATAGGATGGAGGGAAATACATAGTTGGTAATCATTATTGTGAAAAAATTACGAGTTTCTCCGAAAAAGACTTCATTTTTCAAACGTATAGAAAACAGTCAAATCTGTAGAAATAAGTGCCATTTCTCAATCGATAAATGGTCAAAGAACATCAACAGGCAGTTTTCAGACAAAACAATCAGAGCTATCTATAGTTATATAAAAAATGTTGTAAATTGCTACTGATGAGGGAAAGGCAAATTAAAACAGCTTTGAGTTACTACCTCACACCTATCAAACTGGCTAATATAACAGAAAAGGAAAATGACAAAAATGGGGGGAGAGAATGTGGGGAAATTAAAACACTAATGTACTCTTGGTGAAGTTGTATACTGATTCAACCATTCCGGAGAGAAATTTAGAACTATGCCCAAAAGGCTATAAAACCATGCATACCCTTTGACCAAGAAATAACACTACTAGGACTGTATACCAAAGAGATAAAAAACAAAAAGGAAAAGGACCTATGTGAACAAAAATATTTAAAGCAGCTCTTTCAGTGGTGGCAAAGACCTGGAAATTAAGGGGATGTCCATCAGTTGGGAATGGTTGAACAAGTTCTTGTATATGATTGTGATGGAAAACTATTTGCTTTGAGAAATGATGAGCAGGATGTGCTCAGAAAAACATAGAAAGATTTACATGAACTGATGCAAAGTGAAATAAGCAGAACTAGGAGAACATTGTATGCAGTAAAAGCAATGTTAAGTAATAATATATTATGAATAACAGCTATTCTCAGCAATATAGTGATACAAGACAATTTTATAGGACTTATACTGAAAGGTGATGTTCATTTCCAGAGAAAGAACTGGTAGGGCCTGAATGCAGGTCAAAGATACTTTTTTTTTTTTTACTTTATTTTTCTTGGCTTTTTTCTGTGTTTTCACATAAGGACACACGGAAATGTATTTTGCATGACTAGCGATGTATAATGCATATCAAATTGCCTGCCTTCTCAAGGTGGGAGGGGAGGAAAGAAGAGAATTTGGAACTCAAAACTGGGGGGAGAAAGAATATTAAAATTGTTTTTACATATAATGGAGAAAAATAAAATATTAATTTTTTTTTAATAAAAGAAGACTATAAAGGTAGGAAGGGGCAAGGAAGTAAGAGAGTGTGGCTAAATTAACACATACTCTCTTCCCCCTCCAGTCTTAGACCATATACAAGCGCAACTGTTCAAGTCCATTCAATTCATCAAGTATTTGTTTAACATCTACTATGTGAAATGCACAATATTAAGCACTGATATATAAAGAAAAAAAAGGAGAAACCAGTCCCTACTTTCACAAAGCTTGTTATTATTCTACTGGATAATACAACCTGTAAACATTAAGTAAGTGTAAGATAATTTACAACAGGAGAGCACCGATAACATGAGAAAACAAAGGAAGTGCCCTCAATAGCCAAAATATCCACCTGATTTTCCAATACATCTATCTAGGTTGTATCTGCTTCTATGTTCTTTATCCAAATGAGACTATAGTCCCAGAATGGTGAATTCTCTAACCTGACCAACCCAACTCATAGCCCTCCCCTCCCCCTCTTTGCAGCTGTTCCAAAGCACCACAAACCAGGCCAATCCTCTCCCCAGTAACCCAGCTGCTAGCTCATGTTACATTCTTTACCTCATCACCCTGTTCTTCTCTTTATGCTATCCTCTGACCCCACCCTAACTGAAGGTCCATGACAACATTCTGGGTTCTTCTCTCCTCAGTCTTACTTGCTATTTTTAGTATTACATTCTTTTCCTAATTCCCTGTCCACTCCATCTCCCCATTCATCTGGTTTCATAATGCAACTGCAAGACTGGATTTCCTAAGAAAGGAACAAATACTCCAAATTCTCAGTCAGTCCCTGCAAACAAAAGTAGAACTTCTGTGCTTAATAAACAACCCAATCCAACACCCTCATTTTATAGATGAGGAAAACAAGCTCTGAGAGGTTAAAAATTTTTTCCAAAGTCACACAGTTATTAGAAAAGCCGGAATAAGAACAAATGACTCTCAACCTTTCTCCAATACTATTTATTTTGGTACTGAGCATCAGCAGGCACAGAATCGCAGAATTTGAGAGCTGGAAGAGATCTCCTTAGTTGTCTACAAAAGGAATCCTCAACTATGCCAACAGGCGGTCCTCCAGTCTACACAGAAAAACCTGCAAGGAGGGGGAACCCACCACCTCTCAAAGCAGTTAATTCCACTTCTGGACAGCTTGAAATGTTAGGAAATGTGTTTGTTTTCCCCTGACATCAAGCCTAAATTGGCATCTTTGTGACTTCCACACATTGTTTCTAGTTCTGCTCCCCGAGGCCAAATAGAACCCATCTAATTCCTCCTCCCCTTGACAGCTGTTTACATATTTTAACACAGCTATAATATCCTTCCCCAACCTCCACCAAATCTTCTCTTCTCTAGGCTAAACACATCCAGTTCTTTGACAAATCTTCATATGACAAAGACTCAAGGTCCTTCACCATCTTGGCTGATCTTCAATCACTATCCAATTTATCAATGTTTTTCTTAAAGCATGGTACCCAGAACTGAACATAAAACTTCCAATAATGTCTAAAATTGGCAAGGTATAGCAAAATTTTCACCTTCCTATTACTAAGAGTTATGTCCCTCTTAATGAAATCCAAGATTATGTTACCATTTGTGTCTGTCACATCACAATGCTGAATTATATTGCATTTGCAGGCCAATGAAAGAAACCTCAAGATCTTTTTCAGAACAATTGCTATGTAACCATGCCTCCTTCATTCTATATTTGTAAAGTTAATTATTTGTACCCAAATTCAAGGATAAAGCATTTATCCTTATTGAATTTCATCTTATCAGATTCAAACCAAAGCCTTTCACGATCTTTTTGGAACCTGTCATCTAATTAGTTACTTATCTCTCCTAGATATGTCATCTATAAATATGATAAACATATCATCTATGTGTTTATTCAAACATAAAATAGCACAGGGCCAAATATGGATCCTTGGTGTATGTTGCCTGAGATCTTTATCCATGGTGGTCTTGAATCATCAGCAACTACTCTTTGAGTCTGGCCACTCAACCAGCTCTGAACCCATCTGATGGCATTATTCTCTAACCCTTATCTCTCCATCTTTCTACAAGAAGAGCAAAACATAATTTATGGAAAACTTTGCTAAAATCTCAGTAAACTATATGCACAGCATTACTTTCATGTACTAGTTTATTGACCGGCATGACTTCTTCTTAATCAAACCATCATGGCTCTATGTAAGTCACTTCCTCAATCTCTGGATAGGAACCACCTTTAGCAAAATTACATTCCAGAATTTTCCCAGGAATCAAAGTCAACTTCACTGGCCTATATTTTGCAGGTTCTGCTCTCTTCCTTTTTTAAAAAATCATAATATTTATCCTCCAATCAAGTGGTAGCTTCTATTTTCTATGATCTAAATATCACTGACCGTAGTTCAGCAATCACACCTATCCTCTTTTTAGATCCTGAGGATGTTGTTCATCTGGTCCGACTTAAATTCATCAAGGGCAGTTACACTGCTTCTTAGTATGTCCTTATTTATCTTTGGTGCAAACTCATTTTTAATAATTTTGGTTCTGTCATTTCCAGGACAAGCAAGGGTCATTCTTTAGCACAGAAAAATGGAAAGAAAATGAGAAATAATTATTTCTGCCTCCATCCAATCTGCCCACTCAATAGATTCTCCTTTTCCTTTTCTTTAAAGTACAATGCACAGTAGCTACACCTTGGTAACCATCTCAGCAGAGGAGCTAAACCAAGTTGAAGGTAACCAGCAGACTTCAAACTTGTGGATGAGTTAGGGGAATGTCTGCCTCAAGCCTGTGAAGACTCACACCCCCATCATCCTCACTTTGGCCCAAGGAAAGGGTATATTAAAACAATTTTTTCCAGCAGCCATGAAGGCAATTGAAGCAAGCACTGTAGAGCTTGGGCAGACATCAAAGACACTATGGTCTTTCACTGCATCCTGGGCCACTGTCAGTTGTCTGGGTTTTTCTTCTTTCACTGGACTTTGATGACTCAAGAAGAAAGAACACTTTGTGCTACTCTGCCTCACTTAAATCCAATTCACAGCAAGTTAAGACGTTACTCATGATGTCATGACTCTTCTTCAAAATGAAGGACAAACAGTTTTTAAAACTTTCTTCATTGTTGCTGGCTGTTCCTCAAACTTCAACTCATTCTAAGCATTCTTGACACTATATTTTATAAAACTTGAGCCAAGCTCTTACATTGGTCTTTATTATCTAATGTTGCTTCCATCTGAACTGAAGTTGGTTGGTGAGTTCCCTATGTATCCATGTTGGTCTCTTTGAACCAATTCCATTTTTCCTCTTCAGTGAAACTTTTTTCCTTTGTGTATTCACATTTTCATTCCTTACTGTAAAAAGAAATGATGAAGGGAATGGTTTCAGAAAAATCTGGGAAGACTTGCATGAATTGATACTGAGTAAAGTGAGAAGAATCGGGAAAACACTGTATGCTGTAACAGCAATATTGTAAAGATAATCAACTGTGAAAGACAGTATCTCTTGTCATGGTGTTGGCTATTAACCACCACAATCCCAAAGGACTTATGATGAGAAATGCTATCCACCTGCAGATATAGAACTGATAGATTAAGTGTGCAGACTGAAGCATATATCTTTTCTTTCTTTCACATTTTTTTCTTTTTCTTCCTTCCTTCCTTTCCTAAACTTTTAGTAATTCATATCAACAGTTAAATTGCACAGTCCTTTCTTGGATTTTTGTTTCCTGTGAATTTTGTGGTATCTCAACCATTGTTCTTCCTTGTTAGTGACTATTCTCTATAGTATCTAACATGGATAATATACATATGTAGTTCTCTTCCTCCTCCATCTATTTTAGTTTGAATTTTTTAGACTAAATGTAGAACACAAGCCTTTGTTAAGAATACTCCATTTCTGTTCAGGAACCTGTCAACTCTGTATTTTAAGTTCGGATTGAGAAAACCCAATTCCATCATCAGACACCACTGTGTTACCTAATTGTTAATTTTCTAGATTAATTTTTCTTTTCTGTATCTCTTGCCTTCAGTGGACAATAGTGAGGGAAAAGACAATTGGTCTCCTTAAGGTCTTTGGTTTCTTGCAAAGGCTGGCTGATGCTGGTGCTTGTTAGGCTGCTTCTATAAGTATCATCCATTTTGATAAGTCTTGGAGGTTTCTCTGTTACATCTAGAGTAGACCAGACAAAAGAGTTGCCTCTGCCTTTCCTTCTAGTTTCTCAACCAGGGATGAAGGGTCATTTGAGGAGTTTTGCATTTTGGACGGTTGTTTTGTTTCATTTTAGAAAAACGCCTGGGGGAGGATCCAAGATGGCAGAGTAGAAAGACTCACGTATGCTAGCTCCGAACCCACAGCCCATAAATTTCCTGTAAAAAGAACTACCCACAAATTCTGGAGCAGTGGAAGCCGTGCAGCAATGCAGTGGCAGAGATTTCCGTTCCAGAGAGCCCTGAAAAACCAGCAGCAAAGGTCCATTGCACACTGGACAGCGGAGCCCAGCCCTGCCCTGGCCACGTGGCCCGAGAGGAGCAGATCCGAGCAGGCTTCAGGGATGGAACACCCCTGGCGGCCAGGAAGGTCCCTCCACCCACAGGCGCTACAGGTCAGTGAGAGAGACTTCTGGGCTGACCGAGAGGGGAGCGGGGAGTCTCCATAACTCAGCCCCCCTCAGGAGGCAGTAGTGGAGGCAGCAGCGGCCAGGAGCTTCCGAAGCAGACAGGACCTCAGATCCATTACTGAAGATATCCACATAAACCCCCTGAGGGAACTCAGCCTGGGAGGCGGCCTTGTCCCCACCTGAGCACCAGAACTTAAGCTCATATTGAATAGCAGCCACACCCGCTGTTGAAAACCCTGAGGCTGGGGAGCAGCATTTGAATCTCAGACTCCAAGCACTAGCTGGGCAGATCTAGAGGTGAGGCAGGGGTGGAGAGGAATCTCAGAAGTCAAGTAACTGGCTGGGAAAATGCCCAGAAAAGGGAAAAAAAATAAGACCATAGAAGGTTACTTTCTTGGTGAACAGATGTTTCCTCCTTTCCTTTCTGATGAGGAAGAATAATGCTTACCACCAGGGAAAGACATAGAAGCCAAGGCCTCTGTATCCCAAACATCCAAAATAAATATTCAATGGGCTCAGGCCATGGAAGAGCTCAAAAAGGATTTTGAAAATCAAGTTAGACAGGTGGAGGAAATGAAAAATGGGTCAATACCTTGCTAAAGGAGACCCAAAAAAATGCTGAAGAAAACAACACCTTGAAAAATAGGCTCACTCAATTGACAAAAGAGCTTCAAAAAGACAATGAGGAGAAGAATACTTTCAAAAGCAGAATTAGTCAAATGGAAAAAGAGTTTCAAAATCTCACTGAAGAAAATAGTTCTCTCAAAATTAGAATGGAACAGATGGAGGCTAATGACTTTCTGAGAAACCAAGAAATCACCAAACAAAACCAAAAGAATGAAAAAATGGAAGAGAATGTGAAATATGTCATTGGAAAAACAACTGACATGGAAAAGAGATCCAGGAGAGACAATTTAAAAATTATGGAACTACCTGAAAGCCATGATCAAAAAAAGAGCCTAGACATCATCTTTCATGAAATTATCAAGGAAAACTGCCCTGAGATTCTAGAACCAGAGGGCAAAATAAGTATTCAAGGAATCCATCGATCACCACCTGAAAGAGATCTAAAAAGAGAATCTCCTAGGAACACTGTGGCCAAATTCCAGAACTCCCAGGTCAAGGAGAAAATACTGCAAGCACCTAGAAAGAAAAAATTCCAGTATTGTGGAAATACAATCAGGATAACACAAGATCTAGCAGCTTCTACATTAAGGAATCGAAGGGCGTGGAATAGGATATTCCAGAAGTCAAAGGAACTAGGACTCAAACCAAGAATCATCTACCCAGCAAAACTGAGTATAAGACTTCAGGGGAAAAATGGTCTTTCAATGAAACAGAGGACTTTCAAGCATTCTTGATGAAAAGACCAGAGCTGAAAAGAAAATTTGACTTTCAAACACAAGAATGAAAAGAAGCATGAAAAGGTAAACAGCAAAGAGATGTCATAAGGGACTTTCCAAAGGTGAACTGTTTACATTCCTACATGGAAAGACAATATTTGTAACTCTTAAAACTTTTCAGTATCTGACTAGTTGGTGGGACCACACACACACACGCACACACACATGCACACATACACATGCACGCACACACAAAGACAGAGAGGACAGAGTGAATTGAATAGGATGGGATCATATCTTAAAAGAAATTAAGGTAAACGGTGAGAGAGAAATGTAGTGGGAGGAGAGAGGGTGAAATGGAATGGGGTAAATTATCTCTCATTCAAGAGGCAAGCAGGAGACTTTTTAGTGGAGGGAAAAAGAGGAGAGCTGAGAAAAAAACATGAAGTTTACTCTCATCACATTCAACTAAAGGAAGGAATAAAATGCACACTTATTTTGGTAAGAAAGCCTATCTTACAATACAGGAAAGTGGGGGAGAAGGAGATAAGCAGGGTGGGGGGGAGATGATGGAAAGGAGGGCAATGGGAGGAGGGAGTAATTTGAAGTCAACACTCTTGGGGAGGGACAGGATCAAAAGACAGAATAGGAACAATGGGGGGCAGAATAGGATGGAGGGAAATAGAGTTAGTCTTGCACAACATGACTATTATCAAAATCATTTGCAAAACTACACAGATAGGGCCTATATTGAATTGCCTGCCTTCCCAAAGAGAATGGGTGGGGAGGGAGGGATGGGGAGAATTTGGAACTCAAAGTTTTAGGAACAACTGTTGAGTATTGTTGTTGCTACTAGGAAATAAGAAATACAGTTAATGGAGAATAGAAAATCATCTGGCCCTACAGCACAAAAGGGAAGATGGGGACAAGAGAAGGGGGGAAGGATAGAAGAGAGGGCAGATTGGTGATAGGGAAAATTAGAATGCTCGGTATATTGGGATGGGGGGAGGGGACAAATGGGGAGAAAATTTGGAACCCAAAATTTTGTGAAAACGAATGTAAAAAGTTTAATAAATAAGTGTATATTTAAAAAAAGACAAGCCACTAGCAAAACAAAAAAAAATTAAAGAAGAAAAACTCCTTACCTCTATTAGGAATAGGAATGTAGGCATTTAAGAAAACAATGCTATTTGATCTCCTCTAGTGAATTTGATTTTTCCTCTGATTAAAGGATCATATGTTCAATAAGCATTCTCTCTCTCTCTTTCTCTCTCTCTCTCTCTCTCTCTCTCTCTTTCTCTGTCTCAAATATAAGTTCCTCAGAAGTTAAATAATTTCATCTTTTGACCCACCAATACCAATACTAGGCCTAAAGAAAAAGGTCTGATATATACAAAACCAATGACAGGAAACTAAGGGGGTACCCAATAATTAGGGAAATGAGTGAACAAATTATGGTATATGAAAGTAATGTGTGTATATATATACATATATATACATGTATAATTGTGCTATACAATTATGAAAGATAGTTTAATGCATGAACTGAAAAAGTATGAAGTAGAACTGGGGGAAATTTTATGTGTAATAATTTTGAAAAAAATTAACAATTTTAAAAAGACTTAAAGACTTCTCATCAACACAACGATTGAAGACCAATGATGAAGAATGCTGCCCACCTCCTGAGAGAGACTAAATATATACAATGAGACATATATTTTTGGACATGGCCAATCTGGGAATTTATTTTGCTTAACTGTGGGGGAAGAGAAGAAAAAATACCTGATGATTGGAAAAAAATTAATAATTATTTAAGTTCCTGAAGGGTAATAAGTCTCATATAACTGCCCTATGAAAGCTGCCTTGTTAACCAGAATATTCCTAATCTGACAAGCTCTGCTGGGGACTGCCTGTTCTTAAACTTGTCATGAGATCTGTAGCATTTGGCTGTTACGTTTCAGGGAGGAAGGAAGAAGCACCTTGGAGCAGACATGTTCTCTACTTCCTTGCAAGATCAATGGGCTACCCTTCCCAAAAATCACTGAGATAGTGGACTGATTCTGCACCTGAGGGCAACAACCAAAGAAAGATAACTCTGCCTGGGAGATGAGTGTCTTTCAAAAATTCCAAGAGAGTCCTGGAAAATCTGGAATTTTGAGAAAGCCTAATGAAAAGATTAAAATAGAAAGAAAAATAAGGCAACTGTAAAGGTTGAGGAAAGTGATGATATATAGGAAGCAAGAGTTTTAGGTGGGACCACACACACACTTCACTTCAGCAGGGTCACCAAGAGTCCAGTGTCTTGTCCCACTGCTCTGAGATCTAGAACTAAAATAATCTTTGGGGTCATCATACCACTTTCAAATACAGTTGGGACTGTCTCATGAGCCTGCATGGCAATTTACAAATTTACAGCCAGACTGCCAAGTGGACAGGAATGTTCATGTTGGCTAGTCAGGGAGCCCTTTCCCCTGAACAGTTCAACAGAAGCAACAACAGACATGCTCTTACCCTCCAAGTCTCCATTTTTTTAGATGCCATGATGATAACCTTTCAGTTGACATGTTGCAATTTCCAAGTTTACAGCTGAATTTATATCATGTCTCCTGACATCTAGGGCAACACCTTAATTTCACCTTCTCTAACGGGTAGTTAGCTTCAATCAAAGAGAAGATCTGTTCCCTGGTCCTGCACTTTTCTTGACCTTGTTTCCTTGATCTTGGGGCCTATCTTACATTTGAGTCTGTGACTCTGTCTGGTGAATCCAATATGACCAAAATTCATAAAATCCTAAAATATAAGGACACACTGAATGCCAACTTATGTGCACCAAATCTCATCAGAATGAAGAGGAGGGATGCCCATTAATTTTTTAAAATTCAATTTTGAGAAGGTGCTACTGTAAAAACAGGACTCCCAAGAGTTGATATAAGTTGAAAACTTGCTGTACTTAATTGCACAATTCCTGAACCTTTTTTTCCTCCAAATTTCACCTTAAAATTACTGGGGAAGAAAAAAAACAGAGTACAAAAGAATTTAGGATCTAAAACTCCATCAGCCTTCGTTAATTTTTTTTTTTAAAGAATATTCATCTTAAGTAAAATAAGTCATTGGAAAATTAGCATTAAACACTGATACAAACAAGCAAAGCAAAAAAGCATAATTTTCATTATCCTTTAAGATCCTTGGCCCACATTTCAAAACCAGTGAGGTTACAAACTTAGTTACATCATATAATATTTGCCACCTTCCTTCAGCAATTTATCCCTGCATAGATTAAAATGTGGTTGCTTTCATGTTGAGAGAGATGATTTGAAAGTGATGGAAAGCTGGTATTCAGCTTTAAGATTTTCTCTATTTTCAAGTTTTTCCATATGAAAAAAGTTTGGCATAAAAAGGAGGTAAAGTAAATAAATTGTATATATGTGGAGAAAATACAAGGAGTAAGCAGTCCCTGAGTGAATACAGCCAACGGGTTCAAGAAGGGATGAGACAAGGAACAAAATGATATAGTAGAAAGAGTCCAAAATAGTGAAGAGACCTAGGTTTTGGTATTGGTTTAGCTAGTAAATGGCTGTGTGCTACTGGGTAAAAATCACTTCCTTTGCATCTCACACTCATTTCAAAAAGGACTAATTTATTCTGACTTATATAACTGATTACTGATTTTACCAGCAAGAATATCTTTGTGAATGATAACACAACACTAAATTAATAATGCACAAGGGAATACGAGAATACCCTTTTATTCTTCTGATTCAGCCTCAGGGAGGGAAAGTCAAAATATCCCTTAAACTGTCTGAAATGTGGAATGGGATGCCTCAAGAGAGTAAATTCTTTGGAGAGTTCAAGTGGAAACTGGATGACTCCTTGGGATATTATAGGACAGACTGCTATTCAGCTATATTTTGGATTAGATGGTATAATGGGTGGAGTTCTGGACTTGAGTCTAGAAGATTTGAGTTCAAATCCTGCCTCAGATACTTACTAGCTGAGACCTGACAAAGTCACTTAAGCTTCTTTTACCCTGAGCTTTTCTCATCTATAAAATGGAGATAATGGCTCCCTACCTGTCAGGGCTATTGTGAGGGTCAAATGATATAACACATATTGTGTACTGTAAACTTGAAAGTGCTGTATAAATGCTACGTATCATCATCATCATCATCATCACCACCACCTCCACCACCACCACCATCATCACAACTTCTAAAGACCATTCCAACTCCAAGGTTCTGTGATACCCCACATCGCTGATTCATGCTTGCCATATTTAAGAATGCTACTGTGATCACTGGACCCAATGGTAACTACCATTAATTCTCCATTTCCCTTCTAAAATGCTCTGATTTTCATGTGGTCTGGTTTCTGGCCTAAAGCTTTCACACTGTTTTGCTTTATATTGTACTTTTTTTCTTTAAATCAATGTTTTCTTATTCTTCAAAGATTTAGCTACAGATTTAGATACAAATATAGACACAGATAAAGAAGATATGAAATTAGATGTGTGCTAAACAGAAAAAAAAGATAAGAAAAAGGGGAACCTTGGTAAATAGAGAGATCTTGCTTTTCATACCCATTTATTGAAAAAGAAAAAAGGCTTGGTAGTGTAGTATAGCGAAGAGTCCTAGATTTGATTCATATCATCCTGACTCCTATACTTGCTACTTAAGTGATCTAAGAGAAGTTGATTCACTTCTCTGAGATGCTATTCCTCATTTATAAAATGAGATCATTAGACCAGATGACCTCTCAAGTCCCTGCTCATGCTAAGTCTATCTATGAAATACTCTGTCCTAAAATAATTTGTCCAATTACCCATTTATAACACTGTGTCTATGGAAATCATTGTGAAATCATTTCATCTATTCCCCCTCCACACAAAACCAACTAACAATAGATCAAGGATGTCTATACTGCCTGATCCCCAGGTTATTCTCTTCTTTCTTCATCATTTTTCACATCCTGTTATTTCTTCCCACTTATTATTTCTTCCATTTTGCTCTACATCACTAGCCCTTTCTCTTTCTTCACCTCCACTCATTTATTTCCTTAAGCAATTCTTCAAGACCAGAACTTCTGGACTTAAGCATTTTGGAGTCAGGATCCCTTTCTTTAAAATTAATTAATTAAAAATTAATGTGGACTCCAACAAGCTTTCTTTTGTTTATATGGATTATATCTACCAATATTTACTATAATAAGAATTAAAATAGATAATTTTAAAATATTTTATTACTTCATTTAAAGTAACAATAAAAATCAATAAATAGTATCTTTTTATAAAAACTAACTATTTTCCAAAACAAAAAAAAAAATGGTATGTAGCATTATTTTGCATTTGGTGAAATTTCTTTAATGTCAGAGTTGATAAATGACAGCTAGATTCTCATATCTGCTTCTCCATTTAATCTGTTATGATACATTATTTTGGTTGAAGTATATGAAGAAAATCCATCCTCACACAAGATACATAGGTGGAAGAAGAAGAAGTACTTTAATAGGCAAATAATGTCTTAGTATTATTATGGAAATATTTTTAATTCACGGTCTCCTCACAGTCCATGTGCTCTACTGTAAGAACTTCTCCTTTTCAGCTTTTGGTGCATCCCTACCAGTAGCTCTAATTCAGGTGTCATAACTCTGTGGCAACAAGAGATGAGAAATCTGGAGGTAGAAGAGATGTTATGGGAGGGATTTGGTCTCATTTTACAGGAAAGGAAACTGAGGCACAGGGCAGTGATATAACTTAGATCATGTTAGTAGTAATTAGAAGAGTAAGGATTCCAACTTCGGTTCTCCGTCTCCAAATTGGACCTACATGTGTGGAGTGCTTATAGCTTACAAAATCCTTTCCTATGCATTACCTCACGTAATCCTCACAACACATCTGGGAGGTAGACACAGATGGCATGGTTATCACCATTATATTTTTATTCGGTCATTAATTAATTCATTCATTCCTTTGACAACTGCTTATTAAATGGTTACTAAAGGCCTGTAATAAAGACAGGTGGAGGAGCCCTGTGTTTTCCCTGCCATCAGCATAAATTTTAATGTCTGTCTACAGAGTTATAATTTATCCCTGTACCATGACAATTAGGCACAAGGAGACAGATGGATTTTCTTAGAGTCATCCAGAAAATGAAAGGCAGTATGCTATTTAGCTCACAGACCCACATTATTTCTCCTATCAAATATAATTTTAATAAACAAATTGAGGAGGTGCATAACTTTGATTGCATTGAGGGAACTCCCAATATTAAAATTCTCTCCCTTGATACAGATCAGTAGCTCTGTTAACTTACAATCTTAGAGTACCCTGGAGCTCTGAGAAGTCAGATAACCTGTCCAGGGTCACACAGCTAGGCCAGTGAATTCCAGACTTTTTTCACTATGCTATAATGTCTCTCATAACTAACATGTATTTAGTAAATTTTTTTAAATGCCAAACCCAATTCTATATACTAGACTAAATCTCATAACTTTTTTTTTAACCTCCCAGAATATCTTGCAGAAAGTCCTTGGCTTTTGTGAAGTTATACTTCATGCTATTCTTGAATTAGGAAATTCATGGCTAAAACACTGTGTATAATAAAAGGGGGTAAGGAAGAGATAGGAAAGGGAGCCAATGAGTGGAGGATAAATAATATGATAGGAGTTGTCTAATACACACCCCTGAGAACAGGCAGCAGGTACAACTTAATCTTCTCTATCTCTCTTTTTCACCTCCTTTTTTCTCTCCTCTCCTACTAATGACCCAGAGATGGGGATGGAGAAGATTGTGTAGAAAGACACAGGGTTCAACTGAGCTAAGGGAAGCTGTGGTTTAAAACCTTCTAAATTAGTCGATATTATCTCTGGCATCAGCAACAACAGCCTGTAGCATATAGTATAGGAAATGATTTTTTTAGTGGCTACGACCATGACCTTGGGCAAAATTACAAAATTTATTTTGGGCACTCTCTTAACTCCCTTTCTGAATTTCAAACTCACCACAACCAGCTTCTTTTCTCCCTGGCTCCAGATGCATCCAGTGTCCTTATGTTTGTCTCTGGGATTCCCAAACTCATACACCTCCCCTTTCCAGGATTCAAGTACTTTCTTTGATTATTGGGTGGGTGAGAAAATATACCTGATGTTATGGTATGCCCATGAATTTCTTTTTGCAATCACAGTAGAAAACCAGTAGCCTGAAGGACCCATCACCAGGGAAGAGGCGCCTGGGTTGGTCTAGTTACTTATCCTCCCAAATTAGAAAAGTTAAGGAAGATAAAAAAGATTCTTAATATTTATTAGTCCTTTTGTTTCTTAGCCCAATCAACAAAGGAGGTAGAGACAGACTCTCCGAATATTGCAATTCCACAGTGACTAAACTATCAAGGGGAGAATTGATTTAAACAGATCCAACTTTTAAAGAATCTACTTCACAAAAACAATTGGAAGAAACTTTGAGATTCAATATTTATCAAATGCCCACACACTATGTGCCAGGCACTATACATATAAACACAGAAACAAAAGTCCCTGCTCTCCAAGAGCTTATAATGTACAAGGTGGGAGGAAGGCAAGAAAGAACAGTTCCTGAAGAGAGCCATCAGACTAGAGCGAGCCTTTCTTTTCTTTAAGCCTTAGGTTCTCATTTATAAAATATAAATATGCTTGTCTTGCTGACCTTCTAGGACAGTTATGAGAATCATAAGAGGTGGTATGCATTAGAAGGCTTTGTGTAAAATATGTTATTGTATAAAATGTGTCTTGTTACTATACCTGATTGCAGACATCGTTTCCCTTGCCCAGAAGGCTTCTCTCCCCATAACCCTAACCCTTCCCCTTCTACCAAAAGAAAACAACTTTCCCTTAAAAGCCTAGTTCAATCTTCTCTATCTCATCTAGGTCATTCTAGGCTACTATAATCTCCCTGTCCTCTGAATTCTACTACACATTTTGAATTTAGTCATGTTTATTAATATGACTCATTGATATTATCATATTTATGTTTATTTGCTTATTAACTTGTATTTTTAGGTACACTGGATAGAGTGGGCCTGGAATCAGGAAGACTTGATTTCAAATCTAGCCTCAGACACTTATTAGCTTTGTGACTTTGGACAAGTCACTTAACCCTGTTGGCCTCTGTTTCCTCATCCATAAAATAAGCTGAAGAAGGAAATGGCAAACCAGTTCAGTATCTTTGCCAAGAAATTCAAGAAGAGTCAGACACAACTGAAATGACGGAATAACAATAAGAAAAATTTGCCTTTTGATGTCATAGCAATCCAAACAACTCCACGCTCTCTGAAGGCAGGACTACGTCTTCCACAGCACCTAACCCAGCATTTTTCACATGTAAGCAGGGGATAACTGATATTTGATGACTTGATTTATGAACTTTCCTCTTCTTGAACTCCTTCTGCATTTTCTCTTTGTACGTTTGATGCTGTTTCATTCTCTGCACTGTGCCTTTTAGAACGTTATCATAATCTGACTTGTTCGCTGTTCATTTGGGTCTATGGAGTTATACTAACGAGTCTAGGAGCTCATTCTGAATAGGGAGCCTTGCGATTCTTGCTCCCACAGCACACTTCTCTTACTCATTTTTGGAGGCAGCTGTGCCATAACAGAGAGAGTTTTAGATTTGAAATTAGAAAACCTAGACTTTACCTCTCTGAGGCTATTCCACCATCTATAAAACAGGAATAAAAACATTTAGATTATCTACCTCAAAGAGTGGTAAGGATCAAATGAAATAATTAACAGAAAGTACTTTAAGTGCCTTTTAAATATCAACTGCTAATACTGTTGGCCTTGTATCTTCCATAGGACCTACCTCAGTGTCTTGTACAGAGCAGGAATGCAATTAATATTTGTTTAATTGAATTGAACTGTACAGTGTTTGCTCAACAAATACTCGTTGACAGATTGATTGAATACTAAAGAAAGGAAAGGAAATTAAGGTGGTGTATATATATATATATATATATGTATGTATGTATGTATGTATGTATGAAGTATGGGATGCACATCCTGACAAAAAGAAGGTTAAAATAAGCCAGGAGGCGTGCAGTGAGCTCCTGGCTGTGTTCCTAGTACTGTACTAGGCTCAATCATGCTGCTAGTAAAAGCTGTTTCCATTGAACAGAGAGGATCAAGTCACATGGAGAACAATTGAGAGAAACAACAGTAATAGAAGAACATTTCATATGATTCTGGAAATTTGTAAAGTATATGTGGAACTGTAATGGTAGAGCTAAAAAAGCAGGGTATATTTTAGAGAGACACATTTTTTGAAGACAGAGAGCAATGGCATATCTTTGAAAGCTAGCGAGAAAACAAGCTGACTTACTCTCATACTAGAGAGACATATGACTGGAAAAAGAAAGTGGGCCGATCATGTAACAAATTATGGGCAACCGATGAACAACCTCAGTGCTCCCTCCGTGTCTAGGAAATATCTAGAGACCTGGAGGAAGGGCCTGAGCATGTCTCACAGGTCCTCTGTCATGGATTTGCAGGACGACACAGATAAGAGTTACACAGGATGAGACGGAGATGAGTTGCAATCTGAATACACCAAAGTATCAAGGAAATAAGCAAGAGCTATCTATCCAAAAACAAAAAATCAGTGCAAAGCAAGTAGCTAGGGATAATCAGTAGTAGTGTCCTGAGTTAGAGGAAGCAGGGAGAGAACTAATATACCTTTAATATTAGAGATTCAAGAATTTGGTAACCCTGGTCCATAAATATATGCGTTCATCCTTCGTTGCCAAAGACCATGCCATCAGAGAAATGATGACATGACTTGCGCTTGACTTTGTTTTGAGTGAAGGAGGGCTGAGTACATGAATATAATCTTGAGCTGAGTGAACTAGGAAATGATTCCAATTTCCAATGCTATTAAAATAACATCAACAGCAATCTAGGATCCAACACAGAAAGAATTACATTGTGAATGGACTAGGGCCAGGTAGACTAGAGAGTCTCTTTTCAAATACTTTCCAACTCCTCCAAATGAACGATACCTTCTTCTGAAGTCTCTCTATCTCCAATATAATCACAAATTTCTTCCCATTTCCAAGGTGGAACTATTTCCCCATTGGGCTGCCACCCATGCTAATCAACCTAGTTCACAGCACCAGTATACATATAAGGGGGACAAGGGAAGAAGGGAGCACTGGCAGAGAGGAGTCTACACCTCAGATTTCTAGTCTTATTTAACAAAGAAGAGCTCCCCTGCTCCCACGATCAATTCTAGACTGACTCCTTCATATATCAATCCATATTCTCTACCAGCAATGGAAGGTTAGTGTTTTGAGCACCCATGAAATTTAAAACTTTTTAATAAGCATGAAGCCCATAGCACATTAAGTATATTTCCCTGTGGATGCATGGTATTAAATGTTGCTTTCATGTATTTTTCCTCCCCTAATATTCTTACTTATAGTCAGGGAGAGTGCTTCACAGCTCCCTCTAGTAGACCAGAACAACCAGGAAAATTTTCCTCATTTCATCAACTGGTAGATCCACTTGCATTTTTTCTTTTGAAAGTTCTACAAGGCTCCAGATATCCCCTAGAATTACTATAAATTACTTTAGTCAGTTCTATATCTAAAGGAAATCAATCTTAGGGACTGAACCTTTTAACTAAGTTGAGAATGAAAGGGCAAAAAAGACTGAAGAAATAATCTATAATGACTAGGTCTCCTACTCTCTCTGATTCTGTGCCCCACCATTGTCTCTTCCTCTAATTCCTTCCTCTCCATGTTATTCTGTGTATTTTCCATATCTTTTAGGAGTATGAATACTCTAGAATCTACCCCCAACAAATGTCCAGAGCATTCTGTCTCATCTACATGTTAAGACAGAATAACAACAAATCATTAAATAATGAAAAAAAGCCCAACATACAAATTATGAGGCTGTAATCCATCTAACTACCAACTACAACTTTAGGTACAACATAATTAGATGATTAACTAGAAACAAAAATTTTCTTATACCATTTCCAGGCCATGATTTCCTGTGGTCAATTAACTGTACTAAGCATTGGAGAGCTCTTTCAGAGAAATAAAGAAAGAGTACTTAGTGACTCAGAGGAAATGAAATTCCAAAGAACAGACACATCCTTCTTCACCTACCCCAGTAATTTCTGTGGTTTTCATCATCTCTCTGCTATCAAGCAAAACTGTCAAAGTCTTTGGAACCAGATTCAATTCTACCAATAAAGTAGATTTACAAAAGCTGTTTCTTTCTTCCCCAAACACACTGCCTTCTGCTGCTGGATTCAAATGCCCATTTTTGCTGAAATTAAGCCAAGTTTCTTGCAAAAACCAGATGTTCTCTTTCAGAAGTTTGCATTTACTACATGATCTTCTACCACATCTGAAGGAGGTCTTCCTAATGGACAAACTATCTGCTCTCATGATCAGAAATCTCACTCAAGATTAGACAATGATGGCCCAAAACAAATCAGTCAGTATTCTGAAACAAGGGTTCTTAGCTCCTGAGGCTTTCAGAAGAGCTTCCGATGCATAAATATGATACCTAAAATAAATATTATATGTAATTTCATGGTTACAAAATTTATAAGTCAAGGTACAAATTTTATTGGTTTAACTTATATCTACAAAAGTCTGTCCATCTCCTGCCATTGCCAGCTATGGGACCAAGGAAGTAGTATTAAAAGCTGTGAAATAATGGGCAACTGAAGCAGTACCAGGTTCTCCAAGGATGAAAAGACACTTTCTGTATGTTTGCAATGTTAAGTCAAAGGGAGAATTTTGCCTTACAGATGATTTTTCAAGACTACATCTAGCCCATACTGACTGACAATTATATTTTTTCTGTGATTTAATGAATTAATGATGTAAAAAAAGTCAACCTAATGCAACACTGATTAATATATACCATGATAAAGGTACTGTGCTTGGTGCTACAAATGCAAAGACAGACAATAATGAAGTCCCTGGCCACAAGAAGCTTCCAGGCTACTGAGAGAGTGTAAAGGGGGAGGCAATCAGATGAGTACATAGGGATATATAATATTTATTCTCTGGAGCCAAGGAGAATAAAAGAGAAATCTAGACAAAGTACTCCCAGAAAATCTGAGAAGGCAGTGAAGACCATGAAGAAAATAAAAATTTTGAGGAAGCTGAAAACACAAAGCCTAGTCAAGAGTTGACCTGAGATTTGTGTCCTTTTTAAAAAATACTTTATAATTACATTTTAATATAATTGGTTTTCTTCATAAGTTTATGTATTTTATTTTATATACTTAAAACACATTATTCCGAGAAGGGGTCCACAGACTTTGCCAGACTGCCAATGGAATCCATGACACAAAAAAGGTTAGGAATTCCAGCTAACAATTACATCAGTCCACATCTAAAAACATCTCTAGAACTTTGGCTGAGAGAAGGTAGGAGGTGGTGAGGTTGCTGTTGTCAGTCATGTCTAACTCTTCATGACCCCTTTGGAGGTTTTCTTGGAAAAGATACTAGAATGGTTTGCCACTTCCTTCTTCAGCTCATTTTACAGATGAGAAAACTGAGGCAAATAGGGTGAGGTGATTTCTCCAGGGTCATAAAATAAGTAAGTATCTGAGGCCAGATTTGGACTCCGGAAAATGAGTCTTACTGACTCGAGGCCCTGCATTCTATCCACTGCACCATTTAGCTACCTCAAGGTTAAGGAAGAGTATTCAGAGCCTAAACTGAACACTGAAGGAAGATAAAAATCTTTAATCGGTAGGCAGGATATGGGAATGCATTCCAGGCATGAGGAAGAGCCTATATAAATTGTGAAGACCTCACATATGGAACATCAAATTTGAGGAATAGCGATTAGTCTCATTGGCTGGAATAAAGAATTTGTGAAGGGAAGTAATATGAAATAAAGCTGGAAAGATGGGTTGGCGTCAGTGTGAAGAATACTAAATTCTAATCAACTGAGTTTGTATTGGTGCTTAAAGGAATAAGAAGCCCTGAAGGCCTTTTTTGTTGCTGTTTGTTTTTTAGTAGAAAAGGGACTTGGTCAAAACCCTGCATTAGGAAAATTCTAAGTTTGGCAGTTGTATGATGACAGACTGGAGAAGTGAGAGACTGAAGGCTGGGAAGTTATTACAATAAAGCCACTGAGAGGATGACAAGGGACCAGACAAAGGTGCTGGGAGAGAACTAGACACAGAATATGACAGGATCTGCCACTGTCTAGATGCCAAAGATGAGAAAATAAAAGACCAAAGTTCCCTGGGAAGCAGTATTTTAGTTATAGTAGTAGTGGCAGTGGCAGTGGTAGTGGTAGTGGTAGTAGTAGTAGTAGTAGTAGTAGTAGTAGTAGTAGTAGTAGTAGAAGAAGAAGAAGAAGAAGAAGAAGAAGAAGAAGAAGAAGAGGAAGAAGAAGAAGAAGAAAGAGAAAGAGGAGGAGAAGTAGTGACAATGAGTGCTGACATTTTTATGATACTTTTAAGAATTAGAAAGCACAAAGTGATGTGTCTATAGGAGGCACTTAACAAATGTTTTCTGAATGAATTTAATTTCCTCACAACAACTTTATGAAGTAGATAGCCTATTTCATTGCCTCCATTTCAGAGATAAAGAAACTGAGCCCCACAGGTGAAGTAACTTGCCCCAGGAAGTAAAAAGCAGGACTGAGATTCAAACCCAGGTCCTCTGAAAACAAATCCAGGCTTCTTTACATTATTCCAGGCTGGTTCTAAGTTTCTGCTTGTCTTGTGTGAAAAATGACACTTTATATAACTTCATAACAGCATTTAAGTATTTAAGAAAATCTTGAACCATTAGCACCATCCAGAAAATTCTACTAACTAGTTCAGGCAGCACTCCAAAATATCTTCTGGTTCAGATAAGAGGCCTCTCAGAACGTCCAGAAATTAGTCAGTCAATTAGCAAAAAACAAATGATTACTGGTAGCTAGGCGACTCAAGCAATCAAAGACTTTAGAAGCAGTTAAGGGCTCAACACAGCTGCCAAGTGTAGAGGATATGGTAGAGGGAGACAGACTCCCTTCCCATCCAGAATTCAAATGCCAATGTGAAAATGATCATTTACTTTCACCTCATAATTCTATGCTCCATTTTACTGTGGGCTTATCACATAGGACTCAAAGATGGAGTTCTCTTTGTTTCTGTTTAGTAGTTCAGTCATGTCTGACTCTTCATGACCCCAGCAAGTCAGGCCCTTCTATCCTTCACTATCCCTCAAAGTCATCCAAGTTCCTATTCATGGTTTCTATGGGGGCAGCTTGGTGGTGCAGTGGATTGAGCACCAGTGCAGGAGTTAAGAGGACCCAAGTTCAAATCTCACCTCAGACACTTGACACTCACTAGTTGTGTGACCTTGGGCAAATCACTTAACCCCAACTGCCTCATCCTAGGTAATCTCCAGTCATCCTGATGAATAGCTGGTCACTGGATTCAGACGGCTCTGGAGCAGAAGTGAGGCTGGTGACCTGCACAGCCCTTCTTCACTCAGAACAAAGTCAAGTGCAAGTCATGTCATCATTTCTCTGATGGCATGGTCTTCTTCGGCAACAAAGGATGAACACACTCTCTCAACCATACATTGCGAAGGGTTCTCTAAGTAACTATTAATGGAATCGTTGTCATCGAAAAAGGTGAACTGCTCCAGTAACAAAAGGAACCAACAAGGGCATGGGTGCAGGGGTGGGGAGCAAGGGAGAAAGGATGTAGTTCATAGGAACGATTGGGGAACTTGACACATTTACTTCATCATAAAGGCACTTTCCAACTCTGATCCTGTATCTTCACTGAGCATCCTAATGGTTTTTATTATGCTTTCCCAGCTAAGTTTCCTAATCAGAAGATGTATTTCTCACTATAAATTATTCAGCTGGCTTTCTGGTACAAACTAGCCTCATGTGAGTCTAGGTGGTGTGAACTTGTTTTTGCCAAGGCTTGACCACCTCTTGATAAGCTGACCCAAGAATCTACAAACCAGCAGAATTAGAAGATCAAAAAGAACTAATAGTAAAGAGTAGACTTCGAATGTTTCCTGACCATGGGGCCATTTCCCCCACTACTATGTAATAGGTACAAAATGAGTGTTTTTTTAAAAAAAGTTGTCCATAAGGTGCTCGCAATTTGATTCTGGCTAAGGCCAGTAAATAAGTGTGCAGTAAAAGAAACTGGAGCATCTATAGTGAGGTAATCACTTCAGGAAATGGCAAATCACTGTAGTATCTATGCCAAGAAAACCCCACATAGGCTCACGTAGAGTTGGACACAATTGATATGACACAACAACAAAACCACAAGAAGTCACTTTCGGACAGAAAATGAGTAAAAAAAGAATTAGAAGGAGGTTTGTTGGGAAGGAAGGAAGGCAGACCACATACGGATGACGGTACTTAAGTTAGTGCTTGGAGGGCAGGCAGAAACTTAAGAGAATAGGGCACTTCAGTATGGAGAAATGTCTTTCTTGAAGGCAGAAATGTTCAAGATATTTTAAGAACAATAAATGATTGGAGGTTTTCAGCTGTCTCAATTACCTCGTTTATAAAACAAACAGATTAAATTAAAATGACAAATAAGGTCTCTTCTGACTCTAAAGTTTTATGCTTCTAGTTGAAGAATAACTGGTATGTGCCTCAACCATGGTTATGATAGTTGGAATAGAAATCACAGTCATATTGTAAAGGAAAAACTGATACAAATTTGAGCTTGTGTGACAGAATTAAGTGCCAAAAGACAGAGCATAATGAAAAAAGCAAGATGATACTTGAAGTAAATTATTTTTTATCACGGCACGTATTCCATATTAGGGTTAAAATTTGTTTGATGGAAACAAACTACTCAAATAAAAATAAGAAACTAAGAATATTTATTCTGATCTAGGATAATATGTAGTCCTTGATAGTGACAGAAAAGGATATGTTCAAAAGACCAGATAGCCACTACATTCTTATCTAATTTTCATCTACTATCCATTGTGGATTATTTATTCATTCATTTATATAATTCCTTTATAAACCTGTTTTCATATTTTCGTATTTATTCCTCAGAATAAGTTCCATATGTATGCTATTGTGGTAAAAAAAAAAATTCCTTTTATTTTTCCTAAAACTAAGGAAGGAACGTGTATGGAATATGCCTAGCACCTGGTATGGTTTCAGTAAATGTTTGCTGAATAAAATAAATTATTAGAAAACTATCTTTCCCCTTTCAAGCTTCAGAAGGAGCTTCCTAGTGTTAGTATCCCAAGATTTAGTGAATGAGTCTGATCACATTTTACAATCTAATTAATTCTGATTCTATCTCCCTCCTCAGCTTTTATCTTTTCCAGACTAGGGTCCTAAACTTTTCAGTGTTAGTCAATATGAACATGTCCACTTTATGCATTTCTTTTCGGTAATATATCTAAAGTATAAAGGAAAATCCTTAGTAGATGCTTATTCTCATTTTCTATATCATTTTTCAACCAATTAAAATTCTTGCATAACTACAGTGAAACTATCTTTAGTCTCTGCTCTATCGCTATGAAACAATCTAATTTTGAAACCTCTAAAATATCCTTTGAAGTCCTCAGTTTTATCTTTAAAAAAAAAAAAACTTTTCAAATGTGAAAAGGAAAGACTATCCAAATACTTCAATGACAATATATTTTCCTAGTTTTTCTTTTTCATAACTTTTTTTTTCCTTTGGCCCCTTCAAGTAACTTTTCTTTTTCTTGACACTGATGGTGTAGTGGAGAGAGTGCTGGACCTAGAAATGGGAAGACTTCACTTCAGATCTGGATTCAGACACTAGCTAGGAGAATCGGGGCAAGCTACTTAACCTCTCCTCAGTGTCATCAACTCTAAAATGAGAGGGATAGCGGGACCTACTCACAGAGTTATTGTGACAATCAAATGAGATAACATTTGTAAAGCATTTAGTAGGGCATCTGGCATGTAGTACATGCTTAAGAAATGCTGGTGGCCCATCCCCTCCAATCTTATTAAAGGCAGCCTCGAAACTCTCATTGTGATAGAGTATTGGATATAGTCCAGAAGATATGGGTTCAAACCTAGCTTTCTGCATTTGTAGGAACTGAGTGACACTGGGCAAGTTAGTTAAGCTCACTCAGTCTCTTTATATTAAAACAAATCTATTTTGGGGGATCAAATTAAATAAGGTACATAAAGCATTTAAAAAACACTACACCATTCTGAGCTACTACTTTTAGCTTTTATAGCTCTTTTCACCTGGCAAATCTATCCACATCCATGTCTCCACTTATTATCTCTAAAGACAGTGACTCCTCCTTCAAACTCATTTTTAGATTACTGAAATCTCCAGGTCAGTTTATTATGCCATGTTCCTGTCTTGTGCTGTCTTCATATTTCCACCTGGATGTTTCGTCCCTACCTCAAATTTGACTTACTTAAAACCAGTTACTACCCCCTTAATAACTAAGACAGTCTTCTAACCAGTCTCCATGTGTCCAATCTACCTTTCCCCTTCAACAAGTCTCCTTCCTATCCCCATTGATTACTCTGTTGCCCATTCCCAGGTTCATCTCTTCATTTACCACATCCTGCTGGCATAGAATGCTACTATTACTTCCACCACTCCAAACCCAAGCCACACTGTAAAGCCCCATGTGGCAAACTATCCATTTTTGTGCCTTTACTGCCACCACCTAAGGTTTGGCATTCCTTGGAATTATGGCCTCAAGAATGTATTTTTTGTTTTATTTTGTTTCTAGTCCGACTCCTCATAATAAGTCAATAACAATGCATTCCCTGGCAAGACTTTCTTAAATGCAAACAAAACATTTTATTACACACTTAAAATTTTATTTGAGAAAAACTTGATGCGAGTAACTGCATATATATATATAGAGAGAGAGAGAGTGGATACAGAGCCCAGCCTGGTCTGCTTTAAGAGATTCATTCAATCATTCATGAGGCATTTATTAAGAATCTATTGGAAAGACCACTGGACTAAAAGGAGATGAGTTCTAGTCCAAGAACCGCCTCTAATAAACTATGTGACCTATGGCAAATCACTTTACATTCAGGCCTCAGCTTCTTGTCCTAACTGGTTCCTTAGGTACCCTCTGGCACTCACATTCCATGATCCTACTACGTACCAAGAGAGAAGGCTGTTAGACTATCAGTGGAGACAGAGGAGAGACACAGAGGCTGTTCTCAAAGAGATCAAAACCTTCCTGGATGAAGATCCATTATGTATATTTTCATCCAGCTACTTGAACAAAGCCTTTTCCCAGGCCAGGACTTCTCACTTCTATCATTCAAGAAAATATTTTTCAAGTTTTATTCATTCTGTTTCTCCCTCATCCAAACTGGGATATTCCTCTAAGTCTCTCCTCTTATCATCCCCAAATCAGTTCTCTCTTCATACAAGTTCATACAGAAAACTCAAAAGAACTTAATTCTCTTTGCTTGTCTTTTGCCTACACTTGTTTTCTAGTTCAAATTTTAATTTAATATTTAAACTGGAATGCAATCCTTTTCAACTAGCTGCATGCCTTTCATACAACTCTGGGGCACTGAGTGGAATGCAGAGTCAGATTTTGTAAGGAAAAACTTCCCAATGATTTGAGTTATCCAGAAATAGAACAGAATTCCTTATAAGGTTTTTACCAGAGAAATTTCATACTCACATATGACTTGGACTAGATGATGGGTGGGGAACCTACAGCCTTCATGTCACATGAAGGCTTCTAGATCCTTAAGTGTAGCCTTTTGACTGTATCCAAATTTTACAGAACAAACTTGTTCAGCCGAAAGGTCGCACTTGAAGATCTTGAAGGCCATATGTGTCCAGAAGGATACACGTTCCCCACCCTTGGACTAGATAATCTAAAGGTCTTTTCTGCTCTATGAGTCTATGATTCTATAAGAGAGGACAGTAGCATGTCTATATTAGATAGGAGTAATTATGGGGCTTTTCCATATACCCAACTCAAGTCTCACCTTCTTTGTAGCCCTCCCACTTGATTCCAACATGGCTTTTTTCCTTTTCTGAGGAAAAGGTATTATCTGTACCATTACAACCTAACACTGGATCTTTTTTCTGTTTTGTATTGTTCTCTCATTGTTTCGTGCTTATAAAATTTCTCTTCCTGATGGTTGGTCAGACTATTACACTCCCAAAATATTTCTATTTTTGATTTCTGTAAAAGTAAACACTGTAGAATATACTTATTTCATGTGTGTGTATACATATGCACATGTATATCCACATACATACATATAAAAAACTAGCTTTTCTATAATGCTTTGAGGCTTACAAAGTTCTTTATACACATCATCTCATTTGATACTCGTAACATCCCTACGAGGTAAACTCCCTGAGAGTAGGGACTGTCTTGCTTTTGTATTAGTATCCCTTTTGCCTACTACGGGGTCTGACACATTTTAAGCACTTAAAAAAGGCTTGCTCATTTATTGGTTGATCTCTGTTTTGCAGATGAGAAAACCAAGGTTCAGAATTTATTTAGGGTCATGCAACTAGTAACTACCTTGAGGCAAGATCTGAACCCAGGTCTGCTTGACTCTTAGTCCATTATCTCATTGATGCTGGTAATAGTCCTATGAGATAAGTAGCATAAACATTATGATTGTTATTGTACAAATGGAGAAACTAAGGATAGAAAGGTTAAAGTGACTATGATATAATTTGGCTGATTGACATTGGCTGATATTTGAAACATTGCTATTATAGAACTAACTGTCCCCTTATAGCATCATTTCACCCAAATTTCATATTTTTAGGGAACCAATTAGTTCCTACCCTTTAGATACACTCAGTGGATAACTCTATAACTTTCCATCCAAAAATGCCATTTCCTGACCATACCATTCCCCTATATGTATTGTTTCTTCTACTAGAATGTAAGTTCCTTTAGGGCACAGACTTTCTTCACTTTTGCTTTACAATTAGAGCACTTGGTACATAGTAAGCACTTAAAAAATGTGTTTTTTTTTTTTTAAATTCTTTCACTCTCATCAAATTTAAATAGAAAGCCAAAAAACCCCTGCTATTAATATAACTTGGCTGGTTGATTACTCATATTTGTAATGTTGCTATTATAAAACTAATTGCCCCCTTGTAGCAATATTTCACCCAAATATATTTTCAGAGAACCAGTAAGTGACAAAGGCCAGAATGGACTTTTCTGTTGTCGTTAATATAGACAGTTGTGGCACAACATAACCAGCAAAGCATTTGGAGCTGGGAGCCCTGGATTTGATGCTCAGCTTCTCATTTACCAGTTATAGGGCCTTTACAAATGGGCACTTTAATTTTCTAAGATTCAGTTTCTTCATCTGCAAAATGGAGATAACAACACTTACCACTAATTGTCTCACAAGATTGTTGCCAGCATCAGTAAGGTAATGTGTGTGTGTGTGTGTGTGTGTGTGTATAAACACACATATATATGTATATATATATATATTTCTATTCTTCAGGAGGCTATAGAAATGTCAGCCATTATCATTGTCTCCCCACAATATCTTGTTGGAAACATTTCAATTAAATATGATTTTTGTTTTCATGATGACAGGGCAAAAGGTGCAATCATTTTCAGATTGATCAAATCACATTGAAAATGAAACAGTTGAAAGTATGCTTTTTTCCCTCTCAGAAACACATAGCTTACTAACCTCTTGGGGTTCCTCCATTCACAGGTCAGCACATAAATCTGCAGCCATGCACTTTTAAAGCTGATTCAGCATGAGCAGGGTTTGAAGATGTACTGCCATATTTAGACCTGCCATTTCATCTACTCATCTTCTAGAATGTCCAAGGCCTACACCAAAGGAAACTTGCCAAGGTTTAAAACACAGGCATAGTCTTCCCATCTGATGCAAGGAGATTCTGCTCTGCATGAATGGGTCAAATAACACTGAGCTAACCAGAAATCCCTATTCCCTAACCAAGACCATAAATTATACAATTGTGTGTTATGACACAAGCTTAGGGATTTTGGTAGTTATAAAGCACATAACTGCAGTTGTGAGTCTTTTCTTGTCACCTTTTCAAAGTGTTAATGTTGGGTATCTTCCACAGGGTAATACTCTTCTCCTCTGGGGTTCATCCTTTCCCCCGTACAGATCCTTCTCATGTTTGAGGCATCCTTTCTAAGACGGAAGCTTATCATAAATTATTATTTAGCAAACTGAATCATCCTACAAATTCAAAATCAGCAAGCTAAGATCCTGGGCTAATACCAATAATATGACATTTAACAGGACTAAATGTAAATGCCTGCACTAGGATTCAAACAAAAATCAGCGAGTAAATGACTCAATTGGAAAGAAGGTCACATGAAAAAAGATCTAAGGTTTTAGTTGATATGCTTCATGCAATTTAATGATATAATGCATCTATGAAGAGCTAATGCAAACTTAGACTCGAGAGAGTCTAAATAATGGAAAATGCTATTTTCCTACCCAGATCCCAGTTAGAAGACCGTCTGTCACATTCTGGATCCCATAAAGAAGAATGTGTGGAGAGAAATTCAGCTGGGATGGCAAAGAATCCAGAAAGCTTGTCATATGAAAAACAGCTAAAATAACTCAATTTTCTCATTTGTAAATAATAGTTATAGTTCACATTTTTATAGTGCCTTGTCATTTACAAAGTACTTTCCCAAAAACAATTCCGTGAGATAATTGGCTCCACCATGTCATTTTACCATCCACTTTCCTACAGCCTTCTCCAGACCACCAAGCCTTCTTCTGGGGAGACAACCCACTCAGCTTTAGAGCTCTCGTCCTGTAGCCCATGCTATCTTGGTTGATGTGGGAGTGCAATCTTACATGACCCACTCTATCTGGTCAGCCCCAGGCATGTCTCTCATTCCACCCTGGCCCCTTTATTGCTCTTATATCATCAAACCCTTTACAATTCTTCCTCTAGGAACATTAATCAAATCAATTCTGCCTTTACTACTCAACGGACTTCCTTATGGTATCACTTACTACAGCTGTGACCTCCCAACAAAATACTCCCTGGTCACCATTCCCCAAAATCTAAGTTCCCTGAGGATACTTTTGTATGTGTATTCCTAGCACTAGTCTTTGGCAAACAGCATTAATTAAATGATACTCAGTCACTCACTGAATCTTCTAAGTAGCATTCATCCCATTACAGAGAAGAGGAAACTAAGGTTCAGAGATGTAATTTATCCAAAGTCATACAACAGGTAAATATTAGAGCTAGAGTTCAAAGCCCATTATTCTAACTGTAAGTCCAGTGGTCTTTCCATGACTTCTTCACTCACTGACCCAAGATACTTTCTAATGATCCTATAAGTCTAGTCAAACAATGAGTATGGAGAACGGAAGTCTATGGGGACATGTAAGATTATCACTAGATTACTTTGGTGAGAGGCCAAAATCTAAAGACTTGATTGCTAATTTCAGACATATAAAAGGGAACCAAGTCATTAAACTGTTCTGAATGACCAGACTAGAAGGAATGGGTGAGAATTATAAAATGGTAAATGAATAGAGCTCCTCAGGGATGGAAAAGGATGCTCTAGAAGACTGTGACTCCTTTTGCTGGAGAAACTGGAGGTGAGGTTGAATGGCCATACATCAGAGATGCCACAGAAGTTCCTAAACTGGGTGGAAGGCTAAACTAGATGACATCTAAGGTCCTTTCCAACTGTTACCCTAGATCTCAAATGATTCTATTAATAATACTATTAATAATAACCACAGTTAGGATCTGTACATCACTGTATATTATATATCAC
This sequence comes from Bettongia penicillata ogilbyi, assembly GCA_023548195.1. NCBI lineage: Eukaryota > Metazoa > Chordata > Mammalia > Diprotodontia > Potoroidae > Bettongia > Bettongia penicillata. Next base: position 61,222 of record JAJHZJ010000529.1, on the reverse strand, counting down.
TTTAAGGTGTGCAAAGTGATTTACAAATATTTCATTTGATTCTTCCTATTCCTCTGGAAGGCAGGTGCTGTTATTATTCCCTATTTTATAGAAGTGGAAATTGAGGCAGACAGAAGTTAAATGACTCATTCAGGGTCACATAAGTAAGTGTAAGAGGCTAGATATAAACTTAGGCCATCCTAACTATAGGTCCAGTACCAACATTTAGCTGCCTCTAAGGAAGCAGGAACACAGAGCAGGAGTGGGAGAGACAATGTAAAGTTCTCTGAGTCTAGAGTTCAAATCAAGTCCCAAAGCAAGGACAGCAGATAAAAAGAACAGACAGTAATCATCCAAAACAAAGGCAAGACTTGCACCCTAGATAGTTGTTAAAGCCAAAAAAACACACACAGGGATCAGGGCTCAATGCAAGAGAAACGTGGTACCTACCAGGTAGGGAGATTCCTGTCCCCTTTCTTTTACAAGAGGAGGCCAAGACTAGCCCAACAGAATACAGTCAGCTGAAACCCCTAGACTTTTCTACTCCTCTACCCTCCCCAACACATACACAGACACACACAGACACACACACACACACACACACACACACACACACATCCCGAAGTCTACTGTGTATTGCTGCAACTCAGTATATCTCTCAGGTACTGACAAATTAGACACAATCTCCTAAAATCAAAGAATCTTTACCCTAGCATATATGGGACCAAAAATTCCACTTTTTTTTAATGGAAAACTTCTTCTAAAAAACTTTTCATTACAACAGTCTCTCTTCTCCCTCCACTAGTCCTTCAGGTTTAAAAGGAGAATTCAGTGAAATAGTGAGAAGAGTACCCTAAAAGGGGGAGGAAGAATACAACATGCCTAAAAATTCTACACTAAGCATAATCAACAAACTTGTTAAAAGTCTCAAACTCTTTCCAATCAGTATCCAAAGTTGATTAGTCACATACCATCAGAAAGTTCAACCTTGAAAAATTCTGCATGGTGAAAGGATTATGCTCAAGGCTCAGAGGCTAATTAGAAATGCACTGGAGTCTTAGAGCTAAGCTCCACCTGTCACTGTTCAGTGATCGGCCCAAGAGGTGTATTCTGGCACTGGCTGCTATCCTGTCATGTAAGACTCATAGAAACACCATTAACTCAGTAGGGGGTCTGGTAAACACTGGAAAAGTCCAGCTTGACCAAACAAATATTAACTCTCACAGGCTTCTCAAGAGATGGCTGATCAACATTCCTGAGCAAAATTCTGAAGAATGTCCTGCAGGGTGATATACATTCTTTGTTATTTATTCTTTGGCTGTGTCTTAGAGCAGTATCTCAGGGATACTGTACATATGTAAATAAAATAATAACTACTCTTATATGGGTGGCATATTATTAATAAAAAACTCTTCCCTTACTTTAATCCTCCCAAAGAATGCCTTTAAGGTAAGCAATGCAAAGTGTTATCAGTCCTGTTTTTTAACAGAAGAGGAAACTGAGGCTTAGAGGAGATAGATAGTATCTTGTAACGTACCCAGAGTCACAGGATTTGAACTCGGATTGCTGCCTCCAGATTCAATGCTTTTCCAATAACTGTTTTCAAGAGCCTGTAAGCTTCTTGACTATAGGGAGTGTTTGATTTTTTTTAATAGCCCCAGCATGAAGCACAATGACTTGCATATATAGGTGATTAATAAACATCCATAAAATTAAATAAACCATTTAAACTATAGTGCTATCAGCAACATCATTTTCCCCCTTGCATTACTTGTACTTATATTTTCTTTCATATTTAATTTCTTTTTATATTTAATTGTAATTATATTTTCTTAAAGATGATAGATATGCATTTTAAAATAGTATTTTTCCGATTACATGTAAAGATATTTTTTAACATTCATTTTTTATAAAATTTTGAATTCCAAATTTTCTCCCTCTTTCTCTCTCCTACTCCCTCCCTAAGATGGTAGGCAATTTGTGTGCAATCATATAAAACGTATTTCCATATTAGTCATGTAAAAAACACCAAATAAAGTTAAAATCTGTATTCAGAGTAAATCAATTCTTTCTCTGGATGTGGATAGCATTTTCCATCATGATTCTTTTGGAATTTTCTTGGATCACTGTATTGCTGAGTAGAGCTAAGTTAATCATAGCTGATTGTCCACAATGTTGCTGTTACTGTGTACAGTGTTTTCCTGGTTCTGCTCACTTCACTTTGGAGATGCTTTCTCCCCACTACATTGCTGTCACTGCCCACTGATTCCTCCAACTCTCTACCAATAAATATCTTCCCTTCACAATCAAGATGTGTAGCTAAGGGGGTGGAGCCAAGATGGCGGAGTAGAAGGACGCACGTTTACGAGCTCCGAAACCAAAAGCCCATAGAATTAATGTAAAAAGAGTCCCCCATAACTTCTGGGTCAATACAAGGTGTGCAGAAACAGAGTGGAAGAGATTTCCATTCCAGGGAGCCCTGGAGACCCGTCCCCAGGGTCCGGCGCGCCCTGGAAAGTGGACCCCACCCCCAGTGCTGCCCTGACCGCGGCCCCAGAGAAGCTGATCCGAGCAGGCTTCAGAGACAGAAGCTCCGGCAGCCGGGAAAGTCCCTCCACCCACAGAAGCTACAGGTCAGTGAGAGAGAAGGCCGGGTTGGAGGAAAGGGAAAGCAGGGCGTCTCCGTGACTCGGGCCCCCTCGGGAGGAAGCGGCAGCGGCAGAGACGGGGGCAGGAAGCGGCGGAAGCAGAGGTGTGGGCGGCGGCTGAGGCGGCAGAGGCCCGGGACTCAGGAATCCCCCAGCAGCAGGCAGGATCTTCATTACGGAAGGTTCCTGCATAAAACCTGACGGAGCTGAGCCTGGGAGATGGCCCTGCCCCCACCCTGCTCTATTACTGAAGGCTTCTGCTTAAAGCCCCGAAGGGAACTGAGCTTGGGAGGCGGGGCCCCCCACCCCGCCCCCACCCGCTCCATTCCTGAAAGTCTCTGCATAAAGCCCCTGAGGGAACCGAGTTTGGGAGGCGGCCCTGCCCCCACCCCAGCACCTGAACTAAAGCTCACTGATTCACAGCCGGCAGGAGGAAAGCCCATTTAAATCTCAGAGGCCAAGCACTAGCTGGGCGGATCCAGGTGGGGGTGTAAAGGAATCTCAGAAGTCAAGTAACTGGCTGGGAAAATGCCTAGAAAAGGGAAGAAAAATAAGACTTTAGAGAGGTTTTTCCAACAAATGCAAATGATCCCAACCTCGGATCTGATGATGAGGACGTATCCTTGCCATCAGGGAAAGACGTGGAGGGCGGGGCCTCAGTACCCCAGACACCCCAGGGGGGGTGGCGGGTGGGCTCAGGCCCTGGAAGAGCTCAAAAAGGATTTTGAAAAGCAAGTTAGACAGGTGGAGGAAAAAACTGGGAAGAGAAATGTCAGAGATGCAAGAAAAGTATGAAAAACGGGTCAATACCTTGGTAAAGGAGACCCAAAAATATGCTGAGGAAATTAACACCTTGAAAAATAGGCTCACTCAATTGGCAAAGGAGGTTCAAAAAGCCAATGAGGAGAAGAATGCTTTCAAAAGCAGAATGAGCCAAATGGAAAAAAGAGGCTCAAAAGCTCACTGAATTTAATAGTTCTCTCAAAATTAGAATGGAACAGATGGAGTCTAATGACTTTATGAGAGACCAAGAAATCACCAAACAAAACCAAAAGAACAAAAAAATGGAAGAGAATGTGAAATATCTCATGGGAAAAAACAACTGACCTGGAAAATAGATCCAGGAGAGACAATTTAAAAATTATGGGACTACCTGAAAGCCATGATCAAAAAAAGAGCCTAGACATCATCTTCCATGAAATTATCAAGGAAAACTGCCCTGACATTCTAGAACCAGAGGGCAAAATAAGTATTGAAAGAATCCATCGATCACCACCTGAAAGAGATCCAAAAAGAGAAACTCCTAGGAACATTGTAGCCAAATTCCAGAACTCCTAGCTTAAAGAGAAAATCTTGCAAGCAGCTAGAAAGAAACAATTCCAGTACTGTGGAAATACAATCAGGATAACTCAAGATCTAGCAGCTTCTACATTAAGGGATCGAAGGGCGTGGAATAGGATATTCCAGAAGGCAAAGGAACTAGGACTCAAACCAAGAATCACCTACCCAGCTAAACTGAGTATAATACTTCAAGGGAAAATATGGTCTTTCAATGAAACAGAGGACTTTCAATCATTCTTAATGAAAAAACCAGAGCTGAAAAGAAAATTTGACTTTCAAACACAAGAATGAGAAGAAGCATGAAAAAAGGAAATAGCAAAGAGAAGTCTTAAGGGACTTACCAGAAGTGAACTGTTTACATTCATACAGGGAAAGACAATATTTCTAACTCTTAAAACTTTTCAGTATCTGGGTAGTTGGTGGGACCACACACACACATGTACACGCATGCACACACATACACACATGCACACACATACAGAGATAGAGAGCACAGATTGAACTGAATAGGATGGGACCATACCTTAAAAGAAAGTAAGGTAAATGGTGAGAGAGAAACGTAGGGGGAGGAAAGAGAGGGAAAGGGAAGGGGGTAACTATATGTCATTTAAGAGGCAGGTAGGAGTTTTTCTTAGTGGAGGGAAAAAGAGGAGAGCTGAGAAAAAAAAAAAAAAAACAAAAGTTTACCCTCATCACATTTGACTAAACGAAGGAGTGAAATTGCACACTCATTTTGGTATGAAAACCTATCTTACAGTATAAGAAAGTGGGGGAGAAGGAGATATTGCAAGGGGGGGGATGATGGAAGGGAGGGCAAAGGGAGGAGGGAGCAATTTGAAGTCAACACTTGGGGAGGGACAGGATCAAAAGACAGAAGAGAAACAATGAGGGGCAGGTTAGGAGGGATGGTAATCCAGTTAGTCTTACACAACATGACTATCAGGGAGGTCATTGGCAAAAACTACACAGATATGGCCTATATTGAATTGCCTGCTGTCCCAAAGGGAATGGGTGGGGAGGGAGGGATGGGGAGAATTTGGAACTCAAAGTTTTAGGAACAACTGTTCAGTATTGTTGTTGCAACTAGGAAAGAAGACATACAGTTAAGGAGGAATAGAAAGTCATCTGGCCCTACAGGAGAAAAGAGAAGATGGAGACAAGAGAAGGGAGGGATGACAGAAGAGAGGGGCAGATTGGAGATAGGGAAAATTAGATTGCTTGGGGTATTGGGGTGGGGGGAGGGGATAAAAGGGAGAAAATTTGGAACCCAAAACTTTGTGAAAATGAATGTAAAAAAATTAAATAAATAAATAAATAAAATTAAAAAAAAAAAAGATGTGTAGCTAAGCAAATCAAATCAACATATTGGCTGCACAACTTCTGCTTCATTCTGAACTCACAGCTCACTCACCACAAAGAGGTATGTGCTAATAAGAGATAAATGAAGTCAGGATTAGTCACTGCATTGATCAGAGCTCTGCTGGCTTTCAAAGGTGTTTTACTTTATGTTCCTATGAACACACACATGGTATTTTTAAAGGCTATAGGAAGCTGCTTTAATTAACAACACAACACTGACACGGTAAAACAAAGAGCAGGAATTACCATGTCACTCCCCTACTCAATTAACTCAGTGACTCCCTCCCAGTGGATCAAACAGAAAATCATCTGTTTGAGGACTGCAAGGAAGAACTTCTAGCATGGAGGGGAAAATGGGGAGTGGGAATGATCAACAGTAATAGAAATCTACTTTACACAATAGGGAACTAAGGAGATAAAAGATAGGAATGGGGCAAGGATAGTAAAATAGAGGGTGGATTAAAGAAAGCAGCGGTCAAAAGCAAAACATTTTTGAGGAGGGATATGAGAGAGACAGAGAGAGAGAGAGAGAGAGAGAGAGAGAAACTCAAATAATCATAATTGTGAATGTGAATGAGATGAACTCACCCATAAAACAGAAACAGACAGCAGAAGGAATTAGAAACCAGAACACAACAATATGTGATTTATAAGAAACATACTTGGAATAGAAAGACACAAACAGAGTTAAAATAAAGGGCTGGCACAAAATCTATCATTCTTCAGCTGAGGTAAAAATGCCAGGAGTAGAACTCATGATCTCAGCAAAGCAAAAGCAAAGAGATAATCATGGAAACTCTATTTTGCTAAAAGGTATAGACAATGAAGTAACATTAAAAAAAAATTTCCAGCAAGTTTCTCTGATAAAGACCTCATTTCTCAAATATATAGAGAACTGAGTCAAATTTGTAAAAATAAGATTTGTTCCCCAATTGATAAACGGTCAAAGGATGTGTACAGGTAGTTTTCAAAAGATGAAATCAATACTATCTATAGTCATATGGAAAAATGCTCTAAATCATTACTGATTAGAAAAATACAAATTATAACTCTGAGGTACCACTTCATACCAATCAGAAATGACAAATACTAGGGAGGATGAGGGAAAATAGATGCATTAATAAATTGGTGGATCTGTGAACTGATCCAACCATTTTGGAGAACAACTTGGAACTATGCCCTAAGGGCTACCAAGCTATGAAAACCTTTTGACCTACCAATATCACTAGTAGGTCTGTAACCCAGAGACAGCAAAGAAAAAGGGAAAGGACATATATGTACAAAAATATTTATGACAACCCTTTTTGTGACAGCAAAGAATTGGAAAATTGAGGGGATGCTCATCAATTCAGGAATGGCTAAACAAGTTGTACCATATAATTGTGAGAACTCCATATAAATGGAGTAGTATTGTGCTGTAAGAAATGACGAGAGGGGTGGTTTCAGAAAAAACATGGCAAAACTTAAATGACCTGATGTAAAATGAAGGGAGAAGAACTGGGAGAGCAATGTGCACAGTAATAACAACATTATAATGATGATCAACTGTGAAAGACTTGGTTACTTTGATCAACATCCATGACAATTCCAAAGTAGTCATGATGAAAAAATGCTATCCATCTCCAGAGAGGGAGCACTGATGAACTCTGAGTGCAAAATGAATTATAATTTTCTCACTTGTTTTATTTTTTTTTTGAGAATAGCTACTATGAAAATGTTTGCATAATTTAACATGTATAATCATTTTGTTTGCCTTCTCATTGAGAGGTAGGGAGAGAATTTGGAACTGAAAATGTGAAAAGCAAAAAAATGTTTAAAATAAATAATAAATTTGGGGAAAAGAAAAAAGAAATAAAACCCTCTGCCATTCACAGCCTTTCACAACTTGGCCTCCTCTTGCCTTTCTAGTTTGTTTATGTTTTTTACATCCTACCTTCCCTGTTCTTTCCATGAACAAGATCCTATCTCCCACCTCCAGGCATTTTCACTAGCTTTCCCCACTGCCTGTAATGTTCTCCCCTCCTCTTCTCCACCTCTTGCCTTCCCTGACTTCCTTTCTAGTCCCAGTTAAATCCTATCTTTTAGAATCTAGTACTGTCTTTATCCACCTTAATACTAATGCCTTTGCTCTGTGGACTATTTCCAATTTCTCCTGTGCACAGCCTGCCTGTACATCATTGTTTGCATGTTGTCTCCTCCAATAGACTGTGAGTTTCTTGAGAACAGGAACTATATTTTGGCCTTTATGTACCCCCAGCACTTAGCACAGTGTCTGGCATACAGTAAGTGCTTCATAAATATCTACTGATTGTGTGACAAAGACAGAGAAATTGGGGGTGGGGGTAAGGAGGTCACCAAAGGGCAGGCTTTTTGCTGCTGCCTGGTAGCTAACGGACCTGCCACTGAATTTCAGTTGCACAATGGCCACAGCACCAGACCAAGTGCCTTGATGGGGAGAGAATAAAAAATATGCTTTAAGGAATTTCAAATGCATTTGGAATCATAGCTGACTCAAAGGAAAAATTGTAAGAGGCAGACTCATTATCCTATCAGATCCCTTTTTTTATTCTCTGGCTTCTCTCCACTAGCAACTCATTTACTTGTCATCCCTACTTAAGAGTGGAGGTTGATTGAATCAATCAATCAATCAATCCATAATCCAGTCAATTAAATCAATCAAATCATCTCAACCTAAAGCAGATGTCAAGATGCTATATTTATCTGGTGAAAATGCACTGAGATTGTTCATTAGGTGTGAATAAACACAGAGTACCTTCCCAGGTACTTTAGGAAATATATTTTCCATGGCTAAGGGACTTTTTCATACCCCTTGAGGCCCTTATAAAACCAGCAGCACTAGACAGAATTGGGCATCTGAATATTTGCTAGTATTTAAAAAAAAACCACCTTTCCATCTAAGCCCCATGAGAAGGCATCACTTGAGGGAAGAAGGGTAGCAGGAGACTGGGGAAGAAAGGATGTAAGGGAGAAGACCTCAGGCTCAGCTTCAGGCTTTATACCCCCACTCCTAGATTTGGATTTTGTCTTCAACATCAGAACTGTATCCCCTAGATAGGAGCAGCTGGAAGCAAGTGTCTGCAACGAAAGCCAAGGATAGACTGGATGAGATGAGGAAAGCAGATCCAAAGGCTCGACAGAAATCCCAGCAGAAAAACTACACCATAACTAACTTGTGGGTTACAGGAAAAGGATGTCTCTTTGCCACAAATATGCTGTAAGCATGAAACCCGAATTTCCCTGGATTTCTGAGCGTGTCATGGACTTCTAAAAGGATGTTTTGTATCAACTGTCATGACTGTACTACCTTAGTAGATACCCCTTTCTAAATAGCTAATTAAGTCTGGTTAACTAATTTATATCATCTGATAATCACGGCAAAAAGCATGGGCTGAGGGATGAGGGTGCTGTGAGTTTACAGCACTAGAAAAACAACCCCCAATGCCTTTGTGTTGGCTACCCCTTGGACTCTGAGGAAAGATGCACCTATACACACTCTGGGGACCCAATGTGATGTGCCAGTTGGGTTGGGGAAACATCTCAAAGGCATGTTGTACACCATCACAGTTAGAGAAAGAATGGGAGTCTTCACTAAGATGTGGGTAACATCACCAGCAGCCGCTCTACCTGGAAGAAAACGTCCAGAGGACTTGTTAAAATTAATTTTTGTTGAACATCTTGTTATTATATTTTTAACTCTCCCCCTGCATCCCTCTTCCTTTCCCCTTCTAGAGGCATTCCATATAATAAATAATATTTTACAAGACAAAAGAAAAAGAAGAGAAAAACGATCAGCAAAAGCAATCAATTCATTGAAATATACGCAATGCTCCACATTCATGGACCCCCCACATCAACAGAAAAGTATCTCTTCTTTGCGACCAAGTTTGTTTCTTGTCATTCTGAAACATTCGTTTTTTACTGTCTATATTACATTCATGTACCACCATTTGTTTGGCCAATCTCCAAGAAATGGTCCTCTAATTTGTTTCCAATTCTTTGTTAACCTAAAGACTACTACTCTAAATACTCTGGTATATATGAGATCCTGCTTTTTATCTATTATCTCCTCTCTAAGTGAAAGGGTCAATTTATTTGTATAATCCCAAACTGTTTTCCAAAACAAATACACTCACTCAAAGTTCCACCAGCAATGTACCATTGTGCCTGGTTTCCCACAATCTAGACCTGTTTTGAAAAAAAAAAACTAAAAAGAGAATTGTTACAAGGCTGCTGTTCTCAAATCTTCTTTATGAACAAGCTAATATGATCATAACGTATATCTTTATAGAACAAGATAGCAAAAGTATTATTTCTCCATTGCAGTGTGCTAAATTTACCTTCCTGGAAATTTTGTCTTTAAAAAAATTTCATGTCAATTTATATTACTTCCTAGTACTCGAAGCCTACTTCAAGACCCTCTGCAATGAAAATTAAAACTTCCTATGAGAAACCTCGCACAAAGGGGAGGGAAGGACAAACAAGCATTTGCTATGTGCCTACTTCCTATATGCCCGGCGCTGCGCTAATTGCTTTACAAATATCATCTCAATTTATCCTCTTGAGAATGCCAAGAGGTAAGTACTGTCATTATTCTCATTTTATAATTGGGGAAACTGAGGCAGGCAGAGGTTAAGTGATTGCTCAAAATCACACAGACTAGAACTCACATCTTCCTGACTCCACTCTATCCCCTGTGTCACTCAGATGCACAATGAAGTTGGAATCCAACGCATTTGAGATTTTCTAATCAAACTAAAAGATTTAGGGCAATAAAGGACATGACAACTCATCTAGCACTACACTATCATTCTACCAGCAGCTAGTTGGGCACCACAGTGCACAGAGCACTGGACCTGAAGTCAGGAGAAACTGGGTTCAGATTAGGCAAGTCACTTACCTTCTGCTGGCTTCAGCGTCCCCGTCTGTGAAATGGGGGAGATAACAGCGGGATACGATACCCCCAGGATGGTTGGGGGATCGTAAAGCACTTAAGCATTGTATCTGACCCATTTTAAGTGGTAAATTATAGACATATAAATATATATGTGTGTGTGTATGTGTATATATAGATATATGTGAGCTACTATTATTATCAATATCATCATTATTATTTTTATTACAAATTACGAAACTGAGACCTAGAAATGTTAAGTGATTTGCCAAGGCTACCCAAGCACTAAGGGGCAGCGACTCCTCCCGAAGCTGGACAGAGTCCTGTGCCTGCAGATCCAAAGCTCTTTCCTCTCTTCACCAAGGAGCAACCAAAATCACTCATGCTGATTCCCGCTGGCTTTGGTTGCAACACTGCCCAAGTGAGGAAACCTTTCCCTTCATCCACGCCAATTCAAATGGACCTTTCTGACCTACTGCTGTTATTAACTGCTCATGGTCTTTCTCAAGTGGGGCCTCCTTGTTGCCCCTTCTATGTCGCCTCCTCCGAACTCTTCCTGCACTGACAATTTTTGCCACTAATACTTAGCACCTCTCAGAACTTGATTACATGCAGACCCAGGGGTCTGCTTATCCCTTGTTTATGTCCTATGTTGTAACAATCTTCCCAAGGTTATTGCAGAACTCTTAGAGGGAAGCCTTGTCTCACCTTCCACCCATAGGATCCTGATTCACCCCCAATTGCTAGTACCCTCTCCGTAAAACTACCTAGTATTCATTTTGCATGTGTTCTGCGTGTATATATGTATAACATATATACATATATGTTTATATATACACACGCATGCGCACACACACAGTTTACATATTGTCATCCCTGTCCCCCTGAGCATTAGGCGATTCTCTAAGATGTTAGTTAATGTTAGAGATAGGTTGCATCATCATCGCATGGAGAGAGTTCCCTTACTATTCAGACCAATTAAAAGGGCTTGCCACCCAAGGAGTTACTATAATTTTAGTATTTAAAACCTTTCGCATCCTGGCCACTTCTGATCTTTCTAAACTCCCTGAGGGCTGGCATTTATTTTCTGCTGTTTTTGTGTCCCTGGTACACAGTACTTGGCACATCACAAGTGTTTAATAAATGGTTATTGATTGATTAGCATGCTATGAAGGAAGCAGTAGAAACTTAATCACAGCTTGCAGGCTAGTTGTGTGACTATCAAATAGATTTAAAAAATATACATGACCATAGGTTTATTTTGTTTCAATGCACTTTTTATGTAAGGACAAAAGTATGATTTTGTAAGAAAGGCTTCTCCTCAATGATAGCATGTTCATGTAGGCTTCTCTATTAATGTCAAGAAATGGAAGACTGAAAATCAAGTACAGTGGAGAAAGATAAGCAGAAAACTGAATTGTTGGAGTGACAAAACACATATGAGGCTCTTTTCAAGGAGGGGAATATGGAACATTCTTGAAAAAGTTCTATCCTATCAGGCCCACAGAATATAGAAAGATCTACTAGTCACAAGCACAGGAACAGGTGGGATGCTTCTGGGAAGGAGGTGGCACACAGAATCAGGACAGATTTCTCACTTCTTACACTTATTTACAAGCTATTTCTCTTAATTTCTCAATGCTGTAGCTTTATCCTCAGGAAAATGGAGATGATACCCATAGTGACTCCATTCCACAAGGAAATCCTGGCAGTGGCAGGAATCAAGAAGTATACAGTGCTTTGTAAACCTTAAAATCCCAGACAAATGTCAGCAATTATAGGAATCCTGTTATTGAATATACATATCCTAGTGGTTATAGGAGATACAAAGAGGTAAAATATTCACAAAGATTCTTCTAAAGAGTGATGGAAAAGACAGATTACAATCATATGATGGAAACATATCAAATATTCACTAGTTAAGCTCCTGTAGATGGCAGAGCACCATTCAAGGCATCGGAAAGATTAATATGGGGTAGGAGTCATGTGGTGGAAAAGTGGTAAAAGGATAATTGGAAGAGAAACTAGAGGCAAAAAAGATTCACAGAATCTTAAAGTCTCAGAACTGGAAGGGACCTTAGAGACTACCCATCCAGTATCTACCCAAGAATTTCCTCCCAAGTCAACCTCACAAGTGGTGGTCGGTCATCCAACGTTCACCTGAAGGCTCTGAAGAGAGAAAACCTGCCACCTCCATTCCACTTTGGGATAGCTCTATTGTTTGGAAGTTTTTCTTCCCTTACATCCAAACTAAATCTTCCTCTTTACCACTTTCCCCTACTGTTGGTTCTACACTCTTGTACAAACAGAATATGACAATTCTCCAAGTACTTAAAGGTGGCCACTTAAGTCTTCTCTTACCTAGCCTAAACAGCCATAGTTCAGTTCATTCAACATATTTTTGTATAGTATGTATTATAGTATGGCGCTGATGGCTTCTACCTTCTTAGTAAATCATCTTCTAAAAGTGAATGGTGATTCTGAAAGAAAATAACTCTTGGAAAAATTAGAATTGGCCAAATGGAAGCTAATGACTCTATGGGACATCAAGAAATAATAAAACAAAGACAGAATTCTGAAAAAATAAAAGAAAATGTAAAAGTTCTCACAGGAAACACAACTGACCTGAAAAACAGGTTGAGGAAAGATAATTTAAGAAGCAATGTACTACCTAAAAACCATGAACAAAAAAGAACCGAGGCATCCTATTTCAAGAAATCACAGAAGAGAACTGTTCAGATATCTTAGAACCAGAAGGTAAAGTGTAAACTCAAAGAACCAATAATTACTAGTAGCAGAGAGGGCCAATTGCAGTTCTAATTATAGGTTGCATCCAATTCCCACTCCCACTTGACCTTTCCCGTTTTATAAGGAAAAGTCCACTTTCTATCACATGGCATACTTTTGTACTTCTCTAGAGTTATATAATTTTTCATCATATCACTTTTTACTGGATAGCAAACTCCCTGTATAAACACAAAGGGTAAGAATTGTTTCCTTTTTTTGTCTTTATATTCCCAGAAAATAGCAGTACCTTGCTGGTGCTTCATAAATGTTTCTCCTTGTCAAATTCTTTTTCAACGCCCAATACAAAGGGCGGAGGGGGAGGAAAGATGAGAGAACAAACTTAGCTAAACAAACTGCGACAACTGCCACAGTCCAACTTGTCACCATACAAGGCAATCCCAAGGCTGGTGTTACCCAGGAAATTTTTTTCTCTGGCTCTATTTTCGCCTTGGCTTTTGTCATCTCTTGGGCTACAAAAGTTCACTCTCAGGCACTCTCTTTTCTGACCTGGCATGTCAGAAAGTTGTGCCAGCATATGGAACTCCAATGAATCTCTTCTCTAAAGCAGCCATTACTGGGTAATGAGGGAGAGTAGACTGGAAATACATAGATTTCTCCCACTACAGAACACAGCCTCTCTGGCTGGGCTCTGGTCTATCTTCTGAACAGGAAAAAGAAGCTGGTCGAAGATCGAGGGGGCAGGCTCAGTCACTGAAAACCAATCAGCATTTGTCTATGTCCTTTCAGTAAGGCTCTAATGGACCCACCTACATTCTTTATAAGGAGGGACCTCCCTGGCACCAGACAAAGACTTACACTTCTTTTGAGCTGATCAAACTGAATGGGCAGATTAAATCAGAGGACTGTCCTGATCAATATTCTCATTCTCTCCTCTTACATTCCCTTTTTTTTTTTTCTGAAAAGTGGTTTTAAGGCACTGAGAAATACTGTCACCATACTGTTAAGATATGGCAGATGTTTTCTCCTCAGACTGATTACTCGTTTTTAATCTGCGATCATCAACTCTGCCTTAAGAAGATAATGGCTAACATTTATATAACTAGAATTCATATAGCACTTTCTATAGCTAGCAATTTATATAAGCTCTTCAGCTTTTTGCAAAGTATTTTACATATGCCACCAGCTCCTCAAAATAATCCCATGAGGTAGATAATATTATTACCTCCATTTTACTGATAAACTTCTATCAGACTCCAGGTCTGGCAAAGTAGCACCTAGCTACCCCTAACATACTGCTATTAAGTCCCATGCCATTTGTGGCCATAGAAAATTATTTGCTTTAAATACTATTGGATCAAACCACTTATTCACCACATGAAACTTTGATCAGTCACTCAAATAACATGGGAGAAGATGGCTCATCAGTATAGCTGAGTAGCTAGCACATTGGGTTAATTAAGACTGATTACTTAGAATCACATGAATACGCTTGAGCAGTCTGGGGACTATGCCAATGATATTTGCAATTTAGAATGTTAAGTGAACAGTAATCAAGAAGATTTCCTCTTTATGATAACAAAGAACAAGCCACCTAAGCTTCCAATTGTTAGTTGTGTCTGTTCTAAAATGTGTAACCAAAGATACACTGAAACATTCCCCATAAAATTAACACGTACATACAAAGTGGCTCCTATTTGTTAACAGAATAATTTTCACTGTTCTTTAAAACAATTATCAATTCCCCGTTCATTCTACATATGCATTGCTGTTCAACAATTTTTCTCCACCGGTTGGGATAAAATAGATGACTTGGGAACAACAAAATGAATACATGACCATCTGTCCCAGAGCTCCTACTGCCTCATTTGTGAGAAGACATCCATAGTGTCCTTACTAATTTTTTCAAAGCCTTCTCTTTTTCTTGCCTTTTCTAGTTATAGTTGTATGCCTTCCTGTGAAGTTTGCTGATCAAAATTATCAAAATGAGTCCAAGGCAGGTAATGAGACATTAGGAGGGTCACAAAGGAGCTTCCTTCTCCCTTTACCTCCCCTACCTTTTAGTAGATGCCAGAAATTCTTTTCAACACAGGGTTCTCGTTCTACAACAAGAAATAAGATTAAAATTGCAAATGCCCTTGAGAAGAATCTGTAGCTAAATTCACACTAAGATACAAATGATGGATTCCAGATTATTTTCTTCAAGTAGGTTCTAGAGGTAAATTAAAGAAGGAGAAAACAAGAGAATGATAAATTCGTTTAGGATAAGGGTTACCACTTAAAAGGGAAAAGGAACAGAAAGAGTAGTTTATCTACTTCATGGGTTTCCTAGGGCCTCCTTCTATGTAAAACTGGATATTAAAGGCCTATTTCAGACAAAGAGCAAGTCAGGACACAATGACCTAATCAACTAAATTACTGATACCTTAATAATAAGGGTGGGGTTTGGCCACCACAACAATTTACCAGTTCTTCTGCCTTGCCTACATTTTTGTTCTGGCCTCACCATTGCCTACCATTGCCTACCCCATCTAGAATGACCTTGAATGGGCACTGGGCTTGAAGAGGAGACAGTGGTCCCAGGCCTCTAAGATGGGATATGCAGAAAGGGAAAAGAGGAAGAAGGAGGGCAACTCAATTCCCATCCCCAAACCTCCCCCGCAAAAGATAGAGAAAATGAGTTACTGAAGTCACCTAGCTGGGAAGGGACTCACATCTATGTATGCACGTGAAGGAATGAATGGATGAATGAGTGAATGAATGAATGGATGGATGAGTGAATGAATGAATGTGGTGGTTTGTCTTTCATTCTCAAAGAGCACCATGACATCAGAAAGATGACAAGACTTGCAACTGAATTGGATGTGAATAAGGGAGGGCTGTGAAAAAGTCATCAGCCTCACTTTTTCCTCCACAGCCATCTGGATCCAGTGGCCAGATAATAGATCAGAATGACTAGAGATGGCCCAGGAGGCAGTGGGGCACCTTGGACTTTTTAAGTGAAGGCCTTTCTGAGTTCTCACTCTGAGTGAGGCAACACCCATTCAGTGTATATATGCCTGTCAAGGGATGGCCCCTTTAACCAGAAAAAAAAAATCAAACGGTGGCGATGGCCCTTTGGGTTGCTGACCAAAAGAGAAACCACTTACTATTTACATTCACTCTGAGCCAGGAGCGCAAGAAAAACAGCCATTAAGTGCTGCTTGGACAGGGACCTGTTGTTGTCTGATCAATGAGAATGAATGAGTATATGAAGCATTTATTAAGTGCTTTTATTTATTTATTAAGTGCATTTATTATGTGCAAAGTATTGTTTTAAATGCTGGGGATATGAAAAGAAAAAATAAAGGAACCCCCCTTTATGTGTGTGCATGTCCAAAGTCCGAGCCTAAATCCACCCTGGCCTTTCCCTGTACTCTCCTTTTGACCCCTTTGGTGATTTAAAAAAAATCTCTCTCCATGTAGAGCATTCAGAAATGTTCATCTGTTGGCTGGAATTAAGCTAAATTTGCCCAAACAAAATGTATTACAGGCTTCCAGTGCCAAGCCACTCATGCAATGGGATTGAAGATTGCTGCTTCAAATCCCCCCCTCCCCATTCACCTTTCACACATCCCAGTATAACCTTTCTCCACTCTGTAGAACTACACATGCAGCTGAACCACAACCACAGTCATCTGTTTCTGCTTTTGTGTGTTTTTCAAATATCCTTATTAACAATTCCTCCAATCTGAATCTGATCATTCTGGATTCTCTTGCCTCTTCAAAAGCCCCAGTTTTCTACTCCCCTTTCCCAAAAATTACTGTTCTACCTGGGATGCCAGTGAAATCTCATTTGCATTTTCTAGGTTTCATGTCTACTTTGGGACAGAAATATGTCTACCAGCAAATATACTTCAATTATCCTGGCACCAGGCAGATGTGGAGGTTCCCAATCCACAATGATTTGTGGGATGGGTGTGTATGTGTTTAGACTGTAGGCATATATAAACTTAGCACTTTGTTTAACAAATTTTTTATATAAGCAGTGAATATATGAATGCCTTCATTTCATCAGTGAGAAATTCAATGTGGGAACTCCTTCCGCTAACTCATATGTGTGTGTATATATACACACACATATATGTATATATACACACATACATATATACACATGTATGTGTATATACACACACATATATATGTACACACACATACATGTCTTTGAGAATCACCTGAGTTACAAAAAGTGATTAAGTGACTTGCCTAGGTTCACAAGCTGAGTAAATGTCAGACAAAAGATTAAACCCAAGTCTTTCTGCTTCTGAGTCCCCTACTCTGCCTACTGTTTCTAAAAGGCCAATAAGAACTTCAAGATACTGTGAGAAAGAATAAAGTAGAGATATTAGCTATTAATAAGTATGGGAAAATCCTAGAAAGGACAGGAACTTAAGAATACTTCAAAGGACCTGGGTTTTTTTTGGCAAAGATAGTGGAGGGATTTGCCATGTTCTTCTCCAGCTCATTTGACAGATAAGGAAACTGAGGCAAACAGGGCTAAGTGACTTGTCCAGTGTCACATAGCTAAGTAAGTATCTAAGGCCAGATTGGAACTCATGATGGGAGTCTTCCTGATTCCAAGCATAGTGATCTATCCACTGGATCACTTAGCTGCCTTTGTACATGCTAGAGATAGGATCAAAATTTTCATTTCAAAGCAAAATCATAATATGTGTTTATACACATTTGTATGTAAATATATTTACACAGAAAAGAGAAATTATAGTAAAATTATAAAAATATTTTTTAAAAATTATTTGCTTTTTAAAAAAATCCCTGCATCAATTAATACAATTGACATACCTGGTACTTATGGTATTAAAGAATGGATTTTCTTGTATCAAAAAGAAAAAAGATTAAACATTAAAAGTCAACATTGTTTCATCAGAAAAAGGTCATTCTAGATTAATGCTATTTTTTACAAAGTTACCAGATTAGCAGATTTGGGGGATGTTATGAATATATTTTATTTTACAAAGTTTTACATGCTATCCTTTTGAACAAGATAGGAAATACGGTCCAGAAGCCCTTACAATAGGTGGAATTGAAACTGGTTGAAAGACTAGGCTCAAACTACAGTCATTAATGGACCAATATCAAGGTGGAAGGAGATCCCTAATCAGGTACCCCAGGGATTTGTGCTTGATCCTATGCTGTCTGACATTTTTATCAGGGATTTGGATTTATGGATAAGCATATATGTCATGCTTATTAAGTCTGTAGATGACTAAAAATTGAAAGGCTAACTAAACATGTCGAATGACAGGATCCTAAAAAGTCTGCAAGGTTATAAAAGTCATACAAAACTAACAAGGTGACATTTAATAGAGATGAATGTGAAGCCCCACCCAGTTTCAGAAATTTAATCCATGGCTAGACAATATTTTGTCTGAAGAAAAGATCAGAGTGTCATAGTAGACTTCAAGCTGAATGTGAGTCAACAATGTGATGAGGCATCCCCCAAAATTGATGCACATCTAGGTAGCATGATGAGAGACATAACCAGAACAAAGGAGGTGACAGTCTCACTCTCACATGCATTGATCCTACCATATTTATAATACAAATTCAGTCCTGGGTGCCATATTTTAAGAAAGATACAAGTAAGAATGTCAAGATGAGTGATGCCAGATAAATGATTTCAAAACCATGCCACTGTATGAGGAATCATTGAAAGAAATAAAGAAGGTGAAGTTTGGGTTCAGGGTGATAGCTGCCTTCCAGTATTTAAAGGGCTATTATGGGGCAGATGGATTTAAATTTGTTCTGTTAATGTCTCCCTTCCCACATGGCAGGACTAGAAGCAATGAATGAAAGTTAGAGACAGATTTTTACTCCACTTAAGAAAAACTTCCTAATGTTTAGAGTTATCTCAAAGTTGAACAAGGCTAAGGAAATAATGGAGTTCCCCGCTTCACTGAAATTCTTCAAGCAAAGGATTTTTCCCCTCTTTATTCATTCATTTTTCTATCTTATTTAGTAGCAGTCATAGTCTCTAAAGTCCCTTCCAACTGCAAAATTCTTTGGTTCTAACTAATCCAACCATTCTGAAGAGCAATTTGGAACTATGCCCAAAAGGTTATAAAACTGTGCATACCCTTTGATCCAGTAATACCACTATTAGGTCTGTATCCCAAAGAGATCATAAAAAAGGAAAAAGGACCCACATGTATAAAAGTATTTATAGCAGTTCTTTTTGTGGTGGCTAAGAATTGGAAATTGAGGGGATGCCCATCAATTGAGGAATGGCTGAACAAGCTGTGGTATATGAATGTAATGTAATGGTTCTATAAGAAATGATGAGCAGGCATATTTCAGAAAAACCTGGAAAGACTTACATGAATTGATGTTGAATGAAGTGGGTAGGAGGAAAACATTGTACACAGTAATAGCAACATTGTGTGATGATTAACTATGATAGACTTAGCTTATCTCAGCAATGCAATGATCCAAGACAGTTCCAAAAGACATGTGATAGAAAATGCTATCTGCAATCAGAGAAAGTATTATGGAGTCCGAATGTAGATTGAAGCATACTATTTTCACTTTTTTTGTTTTTTTTTCTTGTTTTCCCCTTTTGTTCTGATTCTCCTTTTACAACATGACTAAAACGAAAATACATCTAATATAATTAGATGTCACATTGTTTGCTGTCTTGGGAAGGGAAGAGGAAGGAGGAAAAGAAAAATTGCAACTAAAATCTTACAAAAGCGAATATTGTAAACTATCTTTACATGCAATTGGAAAAAAATAAAATATTATTAAGTAAAAAAAATTCTTTGACTTTGTTTATCACTTCAAAAATTCCCATGCCTTTCCAATAAATTGGATCAGCAGAATAAATGCCACTAAGAATATGCTAGGGGTTGACCATCTCCACAATGCATAGGACAATATCCAACTCCTTGAATGGGCATTCAAGGACCCCTTCTATTTAGTTCGAACTGTAAGACTGCTAGATTTAAAGTAAGTAGGAGTCTGAATCCCAATTCATTTGGCCTTTCTGGGCTTCACTTTCTTAAAGTGTGTAAAATGTTTTCTCATAGACTTCGTCTCTGCCCTCCCATGTCCTCCTGAAAATTTTCCTTTTGGAATTTCTTTTCTCTATGATTTCAATCTTTGCTGACAACTTGGGCTGACATAAACCACCTCCTCTAATATTCTTTGTGGCTGTTTTTCAATCATGCCTGACTCTGAACCCCATTTGAGGTGTTCTTAAAAAGATACTGGAGTAGTTGGTCATCTCCTTCTCCAGTTAATTTTACAAATGGAAGAAACTAAGGCAAACAGTTGTAAGTGACTTGCCCAGGAGCACACACCTAGTAAGTGTTTGAGGCCAGATTTGAACTCAAGTCTTCCTGAGTCTAGGCCAAGCGCTGTATCTATACCTAGCTGCTCCTCTTTGTCTACAGTGCTCACTTTGTGATTTATTCATGTATATGCTTTGGGTTTTTTTTTAACTTTGTTGTATTCTTCCTGAGAAGATAGTAAATTCCTGGGGGACAGAGTCTATGCTTCCTAATCCTTCCTGAATCCTCAAAGATATATATAGTGCCACACATTCACAAAGCACTAGATAAATAAGGCTGGAGCACAGCCTGGTCCCTTTATTACCCTATCTTTCATATCTTCCAATCTGGCTCAGAGACTTAAAGGGACCAACAAAATCGTGATTGAGTTTAACTGAAAAATAACTCTGATGAAACACTGTTCTTTCAGTTTAAAGTTGTTAGCATTTTATTATTCTTTATAATAATAACAATTAGTATTCATATAGTGCCTACTACATGCCAGGCACTGTGCTAAAAACATTACAAATATTATCATTTGATCCTACAAGAACTCTAGCAGGTAAGTGCTATTTTATCCCCTTTGTACAGTTGAGAAAACTGAGGCAAAAAGAGGTTAAGTGACTTGCCCAAGGTCACAGAGCTAGTAAGTACTTCCTTTGAACTCTAGTTTATCTGACTACAGGCCAGCACTCCGTCCACCACACCATGTAGCTACCTCCTAACTCTTAACTTCTCAGATCATTGGCAAAGCTTATGCACAGAGACTCCAACCTGAATTGTAACTAAACTAGGCTGACCTAAGTTTACATTCCCTTTTCATGTCAGCTTTTCATTAATGCTCAGAAGCACAGCATTCTTAGATTTCATTCCATCCTGGAAAAGGATTTCTCTTTCCTAAGAAAATAGCTGACAGTAGTTTAAAGCTATTTGCCAATAGCAGTTACACGCAAGATTAAAGACCAATAAATTCATTCATTAGACAAGTAAGGAGCAGCACCATGCACCTGTCAACAACTACAAATAGTTCTATTTTGTTCTCTTTCATAGGAAAGAAGTTCTAAAATGGAACGCAGGCACCAGGATACAATGTGTTTTCCAAGTCATCATAAAGAACGACCAAAAATTAAGTAGTGTATTTAATGAGAGTCGGTGGGGAGAAGACTTGTGCCTAAGAAAGAGTTGTACAGCAAGGAGCAGCCCAACAAATGTCATTTACTAACTTGTAGAAATACCAAACTGCTGAAAAAGAGTGGTCATTTTTCTTCAGCCTGTGAATTCTTAAGTGACTGAAGTTTCAGAAGACAGATGTACTTTCTCAAAAGATGCCACTTCAGTTAGAAAAACTTCTTGTGGAAAATGTGACCCAGACTGGCACATGGGTTTATGGTAGAGTGCCCATCCTCTGTGTTTACTCTACCATATAAAACATCAGCTGCAATTTTTAGAATTCTTCTTGAATGTCATATAATCAAAAAGTCATAAGAAACAAAGTACTAAAGGTACACCATGCTGAAAATCAAACTGATTTTTGAAATATTATGAATAGGACACAAGTCATTGACATTTGAAATTGATACTGTTTCTTTTGAAAAATTTTTATTTTGTTTTATAACTTTTAAAGGTTTTTTATTTTTATTTTTAATGGTTGTTTTATAACTTGTAAAACTTTGTTTTATAACCTTTTATAGTCACCTTTACTTCCAAATACGTTCCTTCCCCTCCTCAAAGAGCTGTCCTTTGTGATAAACTTTAAAAGGAAGCAAGAGATCTGTTTAATTACCTTTTTACTTCTTTAAATACAAAAAAAAGATTTCATCAGTTATTTGTAAATGCTTGTGTTAATAAGTAACTCTCCAAATTTAAATGTCTACAATACACAATTCATTAGAAGATAAGGCCTAGATCTGCCATTTCATTGGTAGGAAACTCAAGAGTTAGGAAATTAAATTTCCTTCTACTACTTCAGGTCTGTATCTTCTCTGCAACTTAGAGAACTGTCCAATACCAGTGACTTGTTTAAGGTGACACAGCCAGTAAGGCTCGTAGGTAGGATCTGATTAAGTCAACCCCTCTATCCACCAAACCAGGATGCCTCTTACAAAGAGCTGTAATCTCAATAACCTAATTAGCTTCATACCCAGTCTCTCCATGGAAGATTATAGAACAACTGCTACCCAAAGACATCCTCCTCTTATAGAATGGGTTGATACTATTCCACAAAATTGTAAGCTTACTGACAGAATGAGGCCCAGAAATTTGCCAGCAAAGAGTTGGAGGTTGGGGTTGGTACAAGGAGGGCTGGAAAGGGAAAGTAAGAGAGAATATGACAGGCAACTGGACGGGTCAAGCAATGATACAGATATAAAGGGTTGGGATACAGATATATCTGAGTTGGGATTTGCTGAGGCAGGGGATATAGTTTACTTTAATAGATAGAATCGATGGAATGACAGGTCAGTTAGAGATATGCCCTTTCACTTAAAAATGGGAACTGTGAGAGCTCATGTGTCAGGTAATTTTCAAATTTAAGACCCAAATGTATATTTTTAGAAGTCATTTAATTTCAATTACTAAAACTGATATTTCAGTTAAAACAATCTTACACAAAGTTGTTTTTCTAATCAATTATGAATCATTTCAAATAATAAAAGTCATTGAACTTTTCTGGTTTTTTTTTTACGTGCCTGGAAAATAAAAATATATCATAAGTAGGATAAGATTCTTTGTTAGGTTACTGGGGAATTGCCCACAATGGAAATATCTTCTCATTTTTTTCCAATAGGGAAAATAGAGTTTGCAAAGCAAACACTCATTATTTGCATAAACCAGGGACAATTTGTCTTTTTTATTTCTTCTTAATTAATGGATTCATTTCAAGGATCTTCATTATCAAAGAATCACAGAACATGAAGGAGAAGAGACCTCAGAGATCCTTGAGTGCAACTCCTTCATTTTATAAGTGAGCAAAGTAGGCACAGAGAAGTTCAGTGACCTGTCCAGGTACACAGCTAGTAATAGAAGTGAGAATAAGCCCCAGTGCTTTTCAGTCTAGCACTCCCTTAGACATAAAGCCAAGCTTCCCCTTCCCCACCAGTGCCACTCCTTGGGTTGTGCAATTTCTGCATTTACAGAACCTTCAAATTACTTCATAACTGAGTTTTCTCTAATTACAACTGGTCTTTGCGAATCATTGCTCTTATTTCAGTCATACCCATTCCAAATGTCTTTTTTTTCCTTTTGAGACAGGGTCTCCCCTCTTACCCAGGCTGGGAGGGCAGCAGCCCCTCATAGGCTTCATCCTTTTGCTGATTTGAAAGGGAGCTCTGACCTGCTCGATTTCCAATGTCGGCTGGTTCAGCCCTCCTTAGGAAGCCTGGGACACCACTTCCGACACACTTTCAGGAGCTAACCCCATTGGTGGGTGAGCTGAGAGCCATAGCATGCTGAAGCTCAGAACTCCAGAGCTCAAATGATCTCCTAACTTCAGCCTCCCCAGTCGCAAGGATGACAAGAACCCTAGCCCTGACTGCCTGTTCAATAAAGTCAAACTCTTGACTTTGACTTCACTGCTATCTTCCCACTGATTTGACATCTCAGCCAAATTCCCCATCTCTCCCTACATATAACCTGGAAATTTCATTGTCTAAATATTCTGTCACTGTTCTTTTGACTCTGACACTTGGGCTTAGGTCATTCTTCTAAGTGAAAATGCCCTTCCTTTTCACAACCTATGTTTAAAACTATGCCTCAAAATAAATGTTCCCCAACTCTGCAATCATGGTTCTTAGTGTGATCTAAAACATTTGCTAAAGTGTTCACCATGTAAACAGACTCAGTAAATGTATATGAAACTTGTTCAAGAAAAACACATTTCCTCCCCTTAAGGGGTTTACATTTTAAGATGTACACATTGGCATATGTCCAGCAAGGAATGTCATAAACACATATGCATTTGTCGAACATTAAAAATAGAGAAGTTTCTTGAGTATTGTATCTTGTTTAGGTAGATTTCTAGGAAAATGGAGAGTAGCATAAGGTAAGTATGATGTTAAAATGTAGGAGAGGAGAGAGGTCACTGACCAAAAGTTTTTCTGCTCCTCTTCTTAGGGCACAATAATTACGTAAAATCAACACTTAATTATCTCCTGATCAAGCTGCTACATTGCTAAGCTCCTTAGAGTTCCTTCTCTCAATGCCCTTTGCTGTCTCCCATGTCTTGAATACTCTGTTTCCCATCTCCCATACCCTAATTTGCCTTTGAGTTTTTCTGTCATCCTTCACAACTCAACTCAAATCCCATTTTCTAAAGGAGGCCATTCTCAGTCCATCTCAGGGGAACGATACCTTCTTCTCTCAAATTACCTTCCATTTACCTATAAGCATCTAACTGTTAAAAAAATGTAATGGTTGCTTATTATTTCTTCCATTAGAATGTGCATTCCTTGAGATGGCTCTGGAGGAGAAAGTGAAGCTGGTGACCTTGCACAGCCCTCCCTCACGCAAATCAAAGTCAACTGCAAGTCATGTCATCATCTTGATGTCATGGTCCTCTCAGAGAACAACGGACAGATACAACTGAGAGTGCATAACAGCTCTTCTCCTCTCCTCTCCTTCCCTCCCCTCCCCTCCTCTCTCCTGCCTGGAGTGCTCTACCCAGGGAAGACACACTTCCATCACCAACAGCTGTGTTTTTTCCTTTGGGTTTACTGGCTAGGTTTCTTGCTCAAACACCAGACCTTAAAC
Source organism: Bettongia penicillata ogilbyi (assembly GCA_023548195.1). NCBI lineage: Eukaryota > Metazoa > Chordata > Mammalia > Diprotodontia > Potoroidae > Bettongia > Bettongia penicillata. The sequence continues at coordinate 36,164 of JAJHZJ010000529.1, read as the reverse complement.
TCAATTCACTCTAGAGCTCATAGACTGGACAACAGGTCCCCACACACCTAGCAGAAAGTGAAGGTAAATACTAAATTGTTACTGTTTCTCTTTATCGGGAAGCCCTGAGGGTCCTCCCCTCCCATTTTGATTTTTTTTTATTAAAAGGGGTTATGTCTTCCTCTTGGAGAAGGACATCAACAATAACTACTTAAAGAAGTTTATTCATTGAATGGGTGTATCTCACTCAAAGTGAGAGTCTGCTAAGACCTTAGCCTGAAAGGGCCAGGGTCCCCCATTACATCCTGGGTCATCTCCAGTCATCCTGATCAAATATCTGGCCACTGGACCCAGATGGCTCAGGAGAAGAAAGAGAGACTGGTGACCTTGCATAGCCCTCCCTCACTCAAATTAAAGTCAACTGCAAGTCATGTCATCCTCTTAATGTCATGGTCCTCTTTGAGAATGAAGGACAAATACAGGGCAGAAACTTTTTTTTGGCCTTTCTTTGTATCTCAGTATGTAGTAAGGTGCCTAGCACATAGTAAGCACTTAATAAATGCTTACTGACTGATAGCTAGGGCACAGCAGAGGTGGAAGAGGCAGTGGTCTACGTACTATGATGGGGGAAGGGGCAATGGAAGAGGTCTCATCAAAAAAGATCCACTCTCCCTATCTCCAAACACACTGCCTAAAATTGTACCAAGAGAGATCAATTGCTTGGATTTAAAATAATGCCTCCATAAGATGAAAGGAGAGGGTAATTGTTTTTTTTATTTATTAATTTTATTTATTTTCAGTGTTCTACAATCACTGCCACATAACTTGGATTTTTTTTCCCACACCTTCCCCCTTCTGCCCCGAGACACCATACAATTTTATATAGGTTCTACACATATGTTCCTATTAAATACATTTTCACCATAGTCATGTTGCAAAGAAGAATTAAAATGAATGGGAGAAGTCATATAACAAAGCAAAACGTAACACAAAAGAAAATTATCTGCTACATTCTGCGATTGAATTCCATAGTTCTTTCTCTGGAAGTGGAAGGCATTTTGCCTGTAAAGACCAATGGAAATATTTTTAAGTCCTTGCACAGCAATGAAGTTTCAAGTGTATCAGAAAAAAAATTTAGTACACTGTGGTTGTTGCTGTGCACAAATTTCTCCTGGTTCTGCTCCTTTCACTCAGCATCAGATCATATAAGTCTTTCCAGGCCTCTCTGAAGTCTTCTTGTTCATCATTTCTTATAGCACAATAGTATTCCATTACATTCATATACCATATTTTATTCAGCCATTCCCCAATTGATGGGCATCCTCTTGATTTCCAGTTTTTGGCCACCAGAAAGAGTGCTGCTATGAATATTTTTGTACATGTGAGACCCTTTCCCATTTTTGTGATCTCTTGGGGATACAGTACCAGAAGCACTATTGCTAGGTCAAAGGGTATGTATATTTTTGTAGCCCTTTGGGCACAGTTACAAATTGCTTTCCAGAAAGGTTGGATCAGCTCACAGCTCCATCAACAATGAATTAATGTTCCAACTCTCCCACATCCTCTCCAACATTTACTATCCTCCTGTTCTGTCAAGTTTGCCAATCTGATAGGTGTGATGTGCTACCTCAGAGTTGTTTTGATTTGCATCTCTCTAATCAATAGTGATTTAGAGCATTTTTTCATATGACTTATCATTATGTCATATGACATAGCTTTAATTTCTTCCTCTGAAAACTGCCTGTTCATATCCTTTGACCATTTATCAATTGCGAAATGACTTGTATTTTTGTACATTTGACTCAGTTCTCTATACATTCTAGAAATGAGGCCTCTATCACAGATACTAGCTGCAAAAATTCTTTCCCAGTTTTCTGCATCCCTCTGAATCTTGGTTGCATTGGGTTTGGTTGTGCAAAACCTTTTCAGTTTATGTAATCAAAATTATCCATCTAGCACTTCATATGTTTTCTATCTCTTTTTCAGTCAAAAATTCTTCCCTTCTCCATAAATCTGATAAATACACTATTCCTTACTCCACCAATTTGTCCATAGTATTGATCTTTATACCTAGATCATGTACCCATTTGGACTTTATTCTTGTGTATGGTGTCAGGCATTGGTCTATGCCTAGTTTTCACTACTCTGTTATCCAGTTTTCCCAGCAATTTTTGTTGAACAGTGAGTTCTTACCCCAGAATCTGGGGTCCTTGGGTTTATCAAACAGTAGATTGCTATAGTCATTGCCTACTGTGTCCTGAGTACCTAGTTATTCCACTTGTCTACCCTTCTGTTTCTTAGGCAATACCAAGTGGTTTTGATAATTGCTGCTTTATAATACAATTTGAAATCTGGTAGGGCTAGGTCACCTTCCCTAGCGTTTCTTTTCATTAGTCCCTTTGATATTCTGGACCTCTTGTTCTTGCAGGTGAATTTTGATATTATTTTTTACAGTTCTAGAAAATAATTATCTGATAATTTGATTGGTAGGGTACTAAATAAGTAAATTAATTTAGGTAGAATTGTCATTTTTATTATATTGGCTTAGCCTACCTATGAGCAACTGATGTTTTTTCACTTACTTAAATCTGACTTTATTTGTGGGAAAATGTCTTGTAATTGTGTTTATATAGTCCGTGGGTTTTTTTGGCAGGTGAAGTCCCAAATATTTTACAGTGTCTACCCTAGCTTTAAATGGGATTTCTCTATCTCTTGCTGTAGTGCTTTGTTACTAATATACAGAAATGCAGAAGATTTGTGTGGGTTTATTTTGTAACCTGCAACTTTGCCAAAGTTGTTTATTATTTCAAGTAGTTTTTTACTTGAATCTCTGAGAAGTATATCATCATATCATCTGCAAAGAGTGATAACTTAGTTTCCTCTTTGCCTATTCTAATTCCTTCAATTTCTTTATCTTCTCTAATTGCTGCAGCTAACATTTCTAGTACCATACTGAGTAACAGTGGTGATAATGGACATCCTTGTTTCACCCCTGATCTTATTAGAAATGCATCTAAGCTTATCTCCATTGCATATAATGCTTGCTGAACATTTTAGGTAGATACTGCTTATTATTTTATGGAACCTTCCCTTTATTCCTATGCTCTCCAGTGTGAGAGGGTAATTCTTACAAGTGTTAATGATTTTATCAAGGGAACACAAAAGGAATGGAACTTTTGAACACAAAGGGAGAAAGAAGACAGAGGGATAGTAACATTGAAGCCTGGAGCAAAGCCAAAGTGAAATAGGCCTGCTTCAGTTAATCACCTGGCACTATGAGGTATCCAGATGGGGATAGAAAGCACAGAAATGCTGCCAAGGGTGGGTTCTACCAGAAGGGCTTGAGTGAGAATCCAGGGACATCGAGTTCCTTTCAACTTCTTTGTTGAATTTTTTGCTTCCTTAGTAGTTTCTTTCCCTAGATAACTCTGCATGTAGTCCATAACCCAGCAAGAGCTGGAAGAGAAGGACTAGTGGTTTGAAATCACAACTCTCAGCTTGGGCTCATGGCCAAGGAAAATGACTTTTCAACAAGAAAGCCCTTGCTGGTGCTTAGAGGAACTCTGTGAGCTGGACAGATAGGAAGTTTAGAATGAAGGGGGCAGGCAGCTCTGCTCCAGTGAGAGGACAGGCCAGGAGGGAGTGCTGCCCATCTCTAGCCTCAGTATGGAATGAGGGACAGGCAGGAGGGGAATGGACTACATGTGAGGAAATCTGGGCAGGGTTCTGGCTTCTTCTGGACTTGGTCTTCAGTGCTATTATTTTATCTGTGTGGTGAATTCCTACAATGTCAGGCACATTGAAGGAGAAAAATTCACTCTAAAATCTAGTTTAAAGTATTTATTAAAATGATACCTTACTTTGCATCTGCTGTTCTACTGCTTTTCTCCCTCTTTTATCCCTTCACCCCTATGAGCACAGAATATTGAAGGTTGGCTATTTCTGGATACAATGTTAGTACACATTAACGTATGTGCTTAAGGAAATGCTGTAGTCCTCTTTCCCTCTTTTTTGTAATTTTAAGATGGAGAATGAGAGCTGCATTTTACCTTACATCCTAAAACTGTCTCTAGTACATTGGATAATAACTATAATAATATTAATGACAATGCTTCTATAAAGCCTAATTTGTGCTAGGCACTGTGCTAACCCCTTTACAAATATTATCTCAATTGATCTAGACAACAACCCTGGGAGGGAGGTCCTACTATGATCTCCATTTTACAGTTGAGGAAACTGAGGCAAAGAAAGATTGCCCAAGGTCACATAGCTAGTAAGTATTTGAGGCTAGATTTGAATTCAAGTCTTTCAGACTCCACACACCCAGCACTCTACCCACTGCACCACCCCCAGGCTGCCTCATACCCCAACAAAACAGATCTGACTAGAAAAGACAGTCATTAAACAAATACATTCAAACATACATATAGTTTGCAGATTTGTTCATATGCACATTATATGTATGTATATCCTAGGCACGATCAAACTTTGTGATGATCAGACACTGTTCAAATCAATGTTTATTGTAAGCTGATTTATTATGTCAGTGTTGATCACAGAACTGGGAATCACGAAGAAAAGATTTAGGGCAATAGGACAGATGTCTTCAAAGAGCTTAAAGGTCTTCACTTGGAAGACACAAGCAGATTTGTCATATTTGGCCCTAAGGGTCAGAACTAGAGTCAATGTGTGAAAATTGCAAAGAGGTCAATTTGGCTCAAAGTAAGGAAAAACTTCCTAATAATTAAGAGCCAATTAAAAAAGTAAAGAGCTGCCTCAGGAGACAGTAGATCCCCCCACCCAGGAGGGCTTTAAGGGACTAGTCAAGTGTACAGTGGAGAGCATTCTTACTGAGCCTGATCGCTACTGAGTTCCCTTTTAAGATTCTGAGAATAATGAGAATAATTACTCTGTGAATAATGATTTTAAATAGACAAATCAATTTTTCAATCTGTCCCACCATTCCCTGCCCCCTCTCCCAACCCTGCCAACAATTTTAAAGAACCCAAATTATTTATGTTCAAACTATCTTAAATTTAGGGCAGCTAGGTAGTGCAGTGGTTAGAGTACCAGTGGCAGGAATCAGGAGGACCTGAGTTCAAATCTCACCTCAGACACTTGACACTGTGTGACCTTGGGCAAGTCACTTAACCCCAGTTGCCTCACCCTGGGTCATCTCCAGTCATCCTAATTCAGATGGCTCTGGAGAAGAAGTGAGGCTGGTGACCTGCACAGCCCTTCCTCACTCAAAACAAAGTCAAGTGCAAGTCATATCATTATTTCTCTGATGACATGGTCTTCTTTGGCAACAAAGGACGAACACACACACATCTTAAATTCGAAAGAAAAGACACTGGGAATTTTAATTTCCTATGTGTTACCACAGCAGGTCCCAGGATTCCCGAGGTCAAAGTGAAGGCCTTTTCCTCCCACGGGTGGTAGAAGACATGGCAGCATTCTTTTGGACATCTCACAGTCCCAGTCACCTCAAAGTGGACTGAATCAAGCTTCTCTCTAGAGTTAGTCTTAAGTGCACTGTGATTCAGAGTCCTTCCCCCTCCATCCCCTTCCTCCTCAACCACTTTTTAATGCTTGAAATTCCTTTAAACAGTACACAAAGCCTTGAATTAGAGATAAAAGGCTCAAAAAGCCTAGTTGAGATAGCATGTTGATGGAAACTCATGGACACGGAAGCATAATCAGTTATCAGTCAACAAGTATAAATGACATGAGATTCCTTTCTCCATATAGGGAGAGATGGTTATGCGGCACACGGTACCTGGGCAAATAAAGTTGGGAGAGGAGAGGAAGCTTTGCAAGGTAAATGATACAGAAATAAATTCATGTCTGTTGTACTATTATATTTGTGGAAAGGGGAGGGGACTGTGGACAATGAGGCATCATGGTACGACGGAAAATAGGGGGCTAGAGTCAGAGTAGTTGTATCAGTCATGTCAGACTCTTCAATGACCCCATTTGGGGTTTTCTTGGCAAAGATACTGGAATGGCTTGGAATTTCCTTCTCCAGTTCATTGTACAGATGAGGAAAACTGAGGCAAGCAGGATGAAGTGACTTGCCCAGGGTCATAGAGTCAGTATCTGAGGCAGGATTTTAACTCAGGTCTTCCTGACTTCACTGTACCGCCAGAGTCAGAAAACCTAGGTTCGAACTCTACTTCTAATGCTTACTATCTATGTGACTTAGGGCAAATCATTTAACCAGCCTCAGTTTCCTCAACTGTAAAATGGAGTTGCACCAGGCGGCTCCTTCTGTCCCTTCCAGCTCTAATATCTGCTCAGCAAACTTCATTCTATGACTCTTTATCCTTAGCTATATTCACACAACTAGAAACCATGCATACAAGCATCTTCCTATGTTCCAAGTAGCTTAGTGGGAATGAGTTCATTTACTCATATGCCAACACTTTTTGGCAAGACCAGAGATTTGTTTTTATTTTGTTTTGTTTTAACATAGACATTTTTATTATAAAAGGACTTCCTAGACAATTCTTAATCAAGGTAAATACTGAAAGAGTCACCTATGGAAAACTACTCAATGATCTCTTCAAAATTCTATAAAATATTATCTAAAGGGGGAAAAAGTTGATAAAATAGTTTTTGAAATTATTTTTTCTCTTTTGGAAAAACACTATAAATTTTTATTAGTTAGATAATGGGAAATATGCAACAATACAGGTGTTTCACACACTGTTACAAATATAAAACCACATGTAGTAGGTATGCCTTAGTATTGTCCTTTGTTCTCACTGTCTCCCTGATGTGACTAGGAGACATGATCAATGCTGTAACAATGGGCCAGGCTATGCCCTCCAGGGCATAGCCAGTGTGCTGTGTAGACTCAAAATGTCAAAGTCGAATGTAAGGGATCCCTGACAGCTACATGTTGACTTACAAAAATCAAAAATTAACATTATCTATGCTGGATTTTATTTTCATTTATTTTGTTAAACATTTCCCAAAGACATTTTAATTTTGTTCTGTCACACTTGGAACTGACTTTGACATCTCAGCTAGTGTGAAAAGGGCCCTGGAATTGGAAGTCAAGAGAAACAAGTCAGGATTTTGATTCTGACATATAAGTTGTGTGACCACTAGAAAACTCAGCTTCCTCATATCTTAGATAGGGATAACAATTCATTTATTACCTACTACACAAGGTGGTGAAAGTACGTTCACTAAAAGCTTCAAAATACTAAAGACAGTGGTGTGCTGAAGCTAGCTGGAACCATTGTTAAATTTTCACTAGGAATATTTACACCCCAGAAACTGGCAAACACAGCAAATCAGGGCTTAATTTACTATTTTGTTGATTGTCCAGAGTCTAAGCCTAAGAAAGTGACAGAGAAAAATGAGGGCTGGTTGTTAAACATTAATCAGCACACCCCTGTCTACAGAGATGATAACTATTAAATGAGCTGGGAAATTGTTCGTTTTCTTTGTTTATTCTTTCATTCATTCTTTAATTCATTCACTTTAGATATGCTGACCACAGACTAGGGAAGGTAAGATTGAAATCCCCAGGAAAAAGGAAGCAATGGAAAAACGCTAATCCCTAGTCTAACTGATTCAGACTTGAGAAGGGAGAGGGTGGCAGTGTTCAGAAGCCAAATCTTTTTACCTCCCATTCTTCAAGAGATTGGATATTGACAGGAAAGCAAATGGGACAGTGACTTTGAATTGGGCTAAAAGTTATACATTTTTCAAGAATGCTTTGTTCTCTCCTTCTTTCCTTTGTGTTCCAAAAGCAGAGAGGCAGAACAGTACCCTTGGCTGTGATTAAATAAGGCAGCTATCAGAATCTCAGAGACACAGACTTGTTAGAGATCTCAGAGGTCATGTAATTGAATACTCATTCCAAGAATGAATCCAGTCTGTAACATCCCCTGGAAGTATCCATTCAATCTCCCCCTGAATACCTCTAACAACAGAGAACTTACTATGGCTTGAAGTCCATTACACTTTTGGACAGCTTTAATTATCAAGAAGTGTTTTTTTAAGCTAAGCTAAAATCTGCACCTCCTGAAATTTTCATTCATTGCTTCTAGTTATAACTTTTGGGGACAAGGAGAACAAACCTAATTCTTCTTCCAACATGACAACCCTTCAAATGCTTGAATACAAGCTCATGTTCCACTGAAGAATTCTCTTTTCCAAGCTGAACATCTTTTCTTTCCTTCAATTGAGACTTCATATAACATGACTTCACTGTCCTAGTCTCAGACCCTCAGTCATGGAGAAGTAAAGCGGCCTTTCTGTGCTCACAATACTGATGGCAGAATCAGAACGAGGAATTGGGTCTCCTTCCTCTCGTTCCTACATCTTTCCTCATTAAACCATGCTGCCTTCCTATCTACAGACAAGGCTGCATAATAAATTTATTACCAGTCTGGACAATTTCCCAGTTGTTTAGATCAATCATCACACTCGGCACTAGGCACCCATGCATAAGTACTGTAAGTTCCAGGCTACACTAGCAAATGTTTAACACGTAGGACCCACTTTTAAGTTCAATCTTCATTATCAACATTTTCTCCATCATTCTATTAAGTCAAATAATAAGTCAGGCCCCTGATTTATAGCTTGACTTCCAAGGTGTACATCCTCATGCTAAAAAATTTAACACCTGTCTCCCAGTCCAAGCAAGTCAGCTCTCTCACACTATAATCTATTAATGCAAAGACAGGTTTGAAAACAAAAGGAAGAGAGATACCAGGAAGAAATCTTCTGGCAAGAAGAGATAGGCTGGGTTTAGTGGTGTTAAAGCAATATTTAATTTGTGATGCATGAGGATCCAGGATAAATTAGCAAGTGCAACAAGAGATAACCCTTAATATATCATCTGAGATTATTAAAGAAGGGTGTGGCTGAGCCAGAGACACTTTTATATCCATGAGAAAAAGCCACAGGCAGTGAAGAGATTGTGAAGGAGAAAAAAAAATCAATTCTTATATTTTAAGCCGTTAAGGTCAAACTTGCTGGGTTGCTAAAATCAAGTGTTGCAAGGGATTCTGAATTGAAATCTATAGTGTCCTATCATTCTGGAAACCCTAGGGAACTAAAGGGCTATGGGGAAGGCAAATGTCCTATGATTTAGAAACCTCAGTCTCAGGCTTGAGTTACTGCATCCCTCTTTGGGAAATGGTTTTGATATCATTTTTCTCTGTATAGAAACACTATAAGGATGATGACCGGGCATTTAAGGAATTATTGATTTTGGAAAGCGTCTCAGGTCATCCTGAATACCCTGATTCCCTCTTTCCCAACATCAAGGACATTTTCTTGCTACCAAATGCAAAACTAGTAATTTGACAAGGGATCATTGAGTCATTTAATCATTTGACGCCTTACCTGAGATGAAACTTCATTCAAGTCGGAAAACCTTAAGCCAATGGAGTTTTTTAAAAGACCTCACCTTTCTGGATCCAATCAACAACAATGGGGATATTGCTATGAGGTCCAATGGCACTCTAAATTTGTGGCTGTCTTTTCAAGGTCTTGAGGACCCTGCAAAAAAAATGATTCAATGCCTGGATCTCGAGGTAGCGACTGAAACCGTGAGTGACAGAAATCTCATGAGCTGGAACTAGCTAGTAAAAGCTATGAGGCAATTTGGGAAACAAAAGAAAGCTTAAAAAAGTTTCATATTAAAAAAAATCCTTCTGTTACCACAATTAGAAAGGTAGGGCAGCTGATGTATGGGGCAGGAAGGTAGCAATTCCTGCCAACATCGGTAATGACTTGACCAGCCTCTCTCCCACCCTTGGCTGCCTGTAGGCAACATATAAAAAGCAGGGAGAGAATACACGCACAGACTTGTGTCTTGTCTGGCTCACTATGCTTCAAGGCCAGGGCTCTGCATTAGAAAGAGAAAGGAGACAAGATCCAAGTGATGCCTTTCTGTTCATCTTGGAGATGGGTGTCCCTGGGTGCTCCTTCCTGCACTCTCTCTGAGCTGCCCGCGGTCTGGAGTACAGAAAGGACAAAGGACTATTTGATCATGCCTGAGTATCGTAATGGTAGTGTCAGGTGGATCTTAAACAACAAACTTCCCTTAACTCTCTAAGCCATGCTACCCATAAAACAGTTATCGCTTCCACATCCAAACTTTCTCCACTGTGGTTTTGATATATCAAGGGTCAGTGTAAGAAATTAAATGAGAAATTGGGGGAAGTTTCACAGAAGCCATAGACGACACACAAAGGCCAGTAGACAACAAAGAAAACGTTTAGAAATTCAGAGATATATAAAATGCAAGTGTAATATTGCATAATATCAAGCTATTTCATCTTTTAATGCCATAATAATTCAGGTTTTTTCCTCTGGTATGAAGGGCCAAAAAATTTTATGCAGATTTTCCAGATTGTGAGGATGCCACACCCCTAATCCTATGATGTGGTAGGGATCACTGGAGTCACAGGATTCAGGTAATAACGCCAGAAAATCACAGAGGCTGCTTGTCCCACACTAATCATCAAGGGTCTGAAGCAGTGAGCATGAGTACTTACTGTAAGAAGAACTTAACTCAGTGGTTGCTTAACTTGAGATACATAAGGATACAAGATTAAAGTGATAGAGGTGATTCTGCCAGATCCCCCAACTGACCTTCCTGGGTAGTCATGAACTAAGCTTCAAAACTTACTCTATCACCTTTTCAATAAATGCAGCAAGGGTAGTATTTGTTGAGATCAGAGTGGAGAAAGAGTCCTGGATTTGGGGAGTCCTCTGACAGAGGAGTGAACCCACTGCTAAGGAATAATTAATTAAGAAAAGCAATATTTCAGGTCATTTGTAGAGCCAAAAGATAATGATACTCTTATCACTGTCATACTGGAACTCTGATTGAGAGGAAGCTCTTCGAAAAAGATTGGCAAATTCTGTCAAATAAGTATGACCTTGGGATAGAAGGAGGTAGCACTGATCGAAGTAGTTTAAAGAACTTGAATGAGAACCCAAATGTTCATTTAGCAAAGCATTCTATTCCTACCTGGGGTACCACCAATCTAAATCATGGACAGTACAAATCTACTTATTTAGCACAATATCTATAGAATCAGGGCAACAACCAAGATTATCCAAAGCCATTGGGCCAGTAGAATCTCAAGATCATACTGCCAATTCCAAGGTCATCTGGATCTATCAGGGCCTTAGTGGTCACAGAACTAGTCTTAAGCACAGAACTAGTCTTAAGCACTGGAAGTACCAATGGGTCAAGAATTGGTTTCACCAAGAATGATTCTTTTTAAATAGAGTTCCCAGACATCTCGCATAGTAGTACATCAAGCAACCAACTTGAGGTTGGAGATCTGCCAAAATCATAGGAAGAGATATATGTATGGGGGAGAGTGGTATTAAGAAGGGTCCTACTTGAGAAACTATTTTCCTGGGAATTGGGAGAGGCAAAAATGATATAAATCTTTGGCAAACTACAGTTTTTTAGTTATTGAAGAGATGGGGAAGGACATTCTCTTCCAAGGAATAGTGGAACGAAGGCTGGATTGAGAGTCAGAGGACCTAGAGCTGAAATCTGGCTCTATGGCATGAGCAAATCACTTAATATCTCTGGGCCTAAATTTCCTTTTCTATAACTAGATAAAGCATTTTATCTACATGCTATTTACTTCATGGTAGTCACTGTGCTGAGCATGGGTGATATAAGTACAAGCGAACAAGACAGACCCTGCCCTCAGGGAGCTTACATCCAATTGGGGATAGAGAAAACATAAAATGGTGCTGGAAATGAAGGGAGGAGGGGAAAAGGAGGGTACCTGGTGAGGAGATAGACAGGACCTGTCATGTAGGCCTGGGCCACAGCAGGTAAGATGGCAGCTCACTTCACAAAACCATTAGACCCAGGGGTGGTCTAAGTAAACGTAAAGTAGAATGAGAAAGGTTACAGAATATAAAGGCCGTTTATAAGGATTCTTCCAGTTCTAAATCTATAATCCAATGAAGTACAATCTTTTAGTACCTTCTAAGGCCTTCCTTGTGATTCTCTCAGGCATGCTGGTGTCAGAGATCATGGGACTTAAAGTTAGGAAGTTGAGGAAGCCTGACATACCTACTCTCCAAACTCTTAACAATTAAATTTCTTAAGGGGGGTGTCTCCTAATTTTTACATGTTATTATGATTATTTAACATTTAATTTGGAGCTTTTACATTGTCCTCAAATGGTTTTAATGTGTGTTACATTTGTCTCCCAAGGTATATAGTAATTTAAATAAGAGAAGGTATTATTTTTTTCCTACTTTTGCATCTACTAATGCTTGGCATAGGGCTAAAAGAAAGATGGTGGATACTCAATAAATACTTATTGGTTGAATTATTTAGAGAGCAACCAGAGAAGACAGTGATTAAAAAAATATTTTTGAATGATTTGTTTTGGTTCTTGATTCTAGTACGAATTTTGCCATACAGGACCCTTGAACTTCAGAAATTTGTTCTGTTCCCCTACCCCCCAAAAAAACCTTCTAGTCTCCATGAGAAACTGTGAGAACAGCAATAAAGCTCCATGAAAATGGGAAACATGTCTTATTTAATTTATTTTCCCTCAGTGTTCAACAGAGTACTATACTTGCAAAAAGCATTTAATAAATAATTGAGTTTAGCTGACAATTAAAGTTTGGGATATAGTTGAGAGAGTGTCAAGTAAACAGCGAGAGCATTTCCATGTAATATAATTACTATGAGAAATCCTAGTTGAAGGGTGGCCAAACCATCCTCAGACATTTGTTCTCATCTTTCCACAGTTTCTTGGTTGTTCTCAAAAGTCAAAGAAAAGGAACATTATGTTTCTCCTCCATGGCTGAGAGTAGAAGAAATCCATGACGAGGAAACTCTATCCCAGAAGGTGTGGAATATAAAGTGGAAGCATATGGCTTCCTATCAGCAACCGAGAAGTTTCACATCCATTGATTTGGACTGTGCACCTCATAGTGTACCAGTGAAAGATTATTTCATGTTATCTAGTCACAGATTCCTGCATTCAAGTTACAGCAGTTATCTGCCTGTTGATATTTTCACAATGAGAAGGAATTTCTGATTGAATTTCTCTCCCCAAAGTTTATGGATGCAAGTCCTCTGAACCCAGCTGCTGCAGTAGTTCTTTTGGAGTCTGCCAGATGTTTGCTTAGCCTTAATTAATATCCTTTCCTGATAGTTATGGAGTTAGAGGTGACTGGAGAAAGGACCCTGATCTCTCCTGTTTTGGATAAAACAGTCTTATATGGTTTGGCCTCACAAAAAACTTGAAGATAATTTTGGTGATCTCTTCCAAACTTCACGTATGTTGCAGTTTTCTCTAAGATTTTGAGGACAACCATCATGACACTGTCCTAGGAGATCAGCATCTGGATTGATGTATTAGAACTAATTGGGAAGACTAAAAGCTCAGTTTCTCCTAATTCAGTCTAATATCCTTAGCTTAGATTAGATTGGTCTAGGCTTTCCAACTCAGCCCAAGTTCACCAGCCATCCACATTCTGCTAAAATGGGAGAGAATGATGGGAAGGGAAAAAGAAGCATGGACAGAGGCTTCCCCCACTTCTCCCACTTTCTTTTTTATCTGTATGGTATGCTACAGTATACAAGGGCTTTCGCTGTTTCTGGGACTGCTAAATTATAAAGGTTTGCTAGAAAATCAATCAATAAGCGCTTATTAAACAAATACTCCATGCCAGATACTAGGCACAGGAGGACAAGAATGAAATGATTTCTTTTCTACACAAGCTTATACTCTATTAGGAGAAACAACATATACATTTAGAAGCGTGTTCAAAATAAATATAAAATTGATCCAGCAATACCACTTTTAGGTCTGTATCCCAAAGAGACCATAAAAATGGGGAAAGAACTCACATGTACAAAAATATTTATAGCAGCTCTTTTTGCAGTGGACAAGAATTGTAAACTGAAGGGATGCCCATCAATTGGGGAATAGCTGAACACGTTGTGATACATGAATATAATGGAATATTAATTGTTCCATAAGAAATGATGATCAGGACTTCAGAAAAGTCTAGAAAGAATTACATGAACTGATGCTGAGTGAAGTGATGAGAACCAAGAGAACATTATGTGATGACTGACTTTGACAGACTTAGCTCTTCTCAGCAGTACAAGAATCTAAGACAACTCCAAAAGACACATAATGGAAAATTCCTTCCACATCCAGAGAAGGAACTATGGAGTCTGAATGCAGGTTGAAACATGCTATTTTCTCTCTTTCTCTCTTTTTGTTTTTTCTTTCTCGTGGTTCCTCCCATTGGTTCTAATTCTTCTTTACAACATGACTAATGTGAAAATATGTTCACTATGAATGTATATGTAGATCCTATATCAGACTACATGTCATCTCGGGAGCAGGAAGAAAATTTAGAACTCAAAATCTTATGGAAGCAAATGTTGAAAACTAAAACTTCACTAATTTATTTTTTAAAAAATACCAAATAAATTCAAACTAGGAAACTAACAGTTAGGAGGCCAAGAAAAGGACTCAGGATACTTGAGCTAAGTCTTCAGGAAGACTTAGAGATACACATTGAGATATAGATTTAGAAGTGTGTTCAAAATAAATACAAAAGTGATCCAGCAATACCACTTCTAGGTCTGTATCCCAAAGAGACCATAAAAATGTGGAAAGAACTCACATGTACAAAAATATTTATGGCAGCTATGTTTGCGGTGGCCAAGAACCGAAAACTGAGGGGATGCCCTCAGAGAAGGTGAGGCAAGACTGCATCCTAGGTCTGAGATGACCAAGGCAAAGGCATAGAGAGAGAAGACAGAGTGACATGTGTGAGAACCAGAGATGAAGTCAGTTGAGTTGTCCCAGAGAGTTTCAGGAAGGACAGGAAGGTAAAATGATGCATAAAAGATAGTTTGGGGGTCAGGTTAAAGAGCCCTTTAAACGCCAAACAAAGAAGTTGGTATTTTAAGCTAGAGACAATATTGAACTTGGTGTAAGAAATGGAGTAACATGGTTAAATGTTCATTTAAGGAAAACTGGTTTGGCAGCTTTGTGGAAGAAAGATCTGAGTACGGAAAGATCTGAGGTGGATCTGAAACTTATTAGAAAGTCATTACAATCAACCGGGCAAAAGATGAAGGCAAAAGGTGGTGGCTGTGTGAATAGAGAGAAGGGGTCAGATACAAAAAATGTAGAGATAAAAATGGCCAGACCTAGAAACTGATCAGATATGTGGGATAAGGGAAACTGAGGGGTGAGGATACGGCTAAGATTACAAACCTGGGAGACTTGAAGAATGGTGAGACCTTCCACAAGAAAGCATGAAGAAGTTGAGGAGAGAATTGCAATTAGGGAGACCTTTAGGAAAACATTCTAGTCTAAGAATTAGCAAAAAGGATAAATTTTCAGTAGTTCAATCCTCATGAAGTAGGGTGGGGGTGAAGAAGAGAGAAAAGTTCCTTTCCCTGAGCTAAAGGGTAGAAATTACTTTCTCTGGAGTGGGGAGTCGGAAAGGCAAGGTGATTCTTAAACATTAGACTACCAGCATCCCAAGCAGAATAAGAATGGACACTGTGAGGAGGAAGAGGGCAAGTCTGGGTTCTCACAAATGCATTCACATAGACCCCTCTCTCAGACCATTAAGTAAAATCTTAAAGATTTACCTCTGACACACTTGCTATAGGATTCTTAACCTAACTCTATTCAAAAGTTACCCATCAAATCTTTCACAGCTAGGAAAGTTAGCTGGGTCTACCAAATGAAAACAGTGAGCAATCCAAAGAAAGAGATGAAATGAAAATGAAAGATCATAGAGAACATTTATTTAATCAGTGTAAAGCTACCAAGTATCGATGTCCTAAGAAAAATAATTATATATATATATATATATATATATATATATATATATATATATATATATATATATATATATATATATATATATATATATATCCCAATTCTGGTTATCTTTGGTGTTTAATTTACTCTGTTGCCATTACATTCAGTGCAGTAATATATCCTTTACGTCCACAAAAAGCTTTATCTTGGAATTCAGAACACTTAATGTGAGGGTGCCTCACATTAGACATTAGCTATATTCCTATAAAAATACTCCTGGCAGAAAAGCTCTGTGAGAAATTTCTATAAAGTGAATCATATTTTAAATGTACTAGGGGAAATCATTATTTATAGGAACTACTTAAACTTTATGTCTCTCTTTAAGTCTTAAAAAATTCCTTCTACACAGAAGGAATAAAAATTTTGTAATATTAGTGATAATTTAGATGATTTGTTTTGCAATGTCTTCCCAGGTCAGATTTTCTCAGAGTAGAGCATATCTGTGCTATTTGTCTGCAAGTATTAACCTTATTTTACAAAAAGAAAATGAAAAATTCCAGAAAAAGAAATCCTGTTAACTGGGAACAGTTCCTTCAAGACATAAATATTTCCTTCCCTCCTTTCTGTTCTCCTGTTCCCCACCCTCTTATTTCCTAAGATTAATCAATCAATATTTACGAAGCGCCTACTATGTGTCAATATTTGTATCCACTATCTCACATCTACAACAAATGGAATAATGTAATGTCAGCTTAAGAGGTCACTTGGTATAGCCTGAGGGACATAGTTTCCTGGGTAGTACAAGTTCATGTACAAAGAACTCATGATTTATGAAAAGCATCGGGACATTCCTCTTCATGCTTGACAGAGAGAAAATTGTCCTGAAACCAGTGATTTTAAGTCTTCTTTTCTTACTTTATTTATCTCTTAGAGAGAATCCAGAAACCTTGGCTTAGAATAACTTGCTTTTTTTCCTTTCTGTCTCTGTTCTTTCCCAGTGTACAACGTGTCACTGTAACTTGACTAAGGTCCTTTCTAACTCTAAAATAATTGTATGATTTTATGGCTATGTCCGTGATTTTTTTCCATTGTGAAGTCCCTGTGTCCAAAATGTGATAGGGAATCAAACTACTCTTGACCATGATGTATATAATTAAGGGGCCATAAAGGCAATTATATGGTACAGTTGTTTGTGGAAAGCTTTCCATGGAACATGTGGTATACCCTAAGAACCAACTACTTATGTGGACAATATTCTGAAAATAAAATTAAAAGAGCCTATTGGCAAATACTAGAATTAGAATTTTTTTTCTTTGCAATACAGTGTTATGCTTATTATAATATCTAGCACAAGACAGCCTCTGATTGCATACATGAAACAATGTGAAGCTTCTTAAGAAATACTAAGCATCAGGGGTAGGGACTGAGTGCCCTCACTCCCAAAGACATGATGGGAGAGAGTTGTGGAAGCTGTCATTGCCAAAAACCTTAGTCTCAGACGTCCCCCTTCTTATTTGACTTTTGATACTCCTCCAAGGCATTCTAGCCAGGGTAGGGGCATAGGGCTGTCTTGTGTTTGCAGCTATGATCACCATTACAGCCCAAATTCCTGGTGCTATGCATCAGGATCAGCACTGGGGATCTGACAACCAGCCCCTTGCTAGTCTTTAACTGAAAACACAAAGAAAAAGCTTTCACCTCCCACACCCAGCTCCATTCTGCTAAAGGGTACTATCTGCTGAAAAAGGAGTTCAGTTTTTCTGCAAGGAGCAATTTTTTTTCTCACATTTTTCAATCTCCAGAGATCTTGAGATCACCTACTTTAATGCATAAAACTTTAAACACCCAACATTCAAACAGGTTAATGAATATCAGGAAGAGTAGAAAATTGATTATTTTTAAAAATTGAATGGAAAAGAACAAAAAAAGAGCACACCCAGTCCAAGTTCTAAATTTTTTCCAGCTAGCATCATCTATCTTGAGATGGGAAAATTGAGGATCAAAGTAGATTACTGACTTGTCCAGGATCATACAGGATAGAAATACAGGGCTTATAAGTGTAATTTAAAACAAGTTCTTTCTGACTCCAAACCCAGCTCTCTATCCACCAATCTGCTCATGTATTGTATGAGAGAAGATTTGGAAGTCAAGAAACCTGGGTTCAAGTTCTGACTGTGCAACTGACTTGAGCAATGGCTTACGTGTATTCAATAGAGGCAGTTAGGCGGCAATGCAGACACTTAGTAGCTGTGTGACCCTGTGCAAGTCACTTGACTGCTATCTGAATCAATTTCACCAGCTGTAAGACAAGGATATTAATAGGACCTTCCTCCTACGATTGTTGTGAGGACCAAATGCGATAAAGTTTGTAAAGTGCTCAGCACAATGTCAGGAACATGGCAGGTGCTTAATAACTGATGATTTCTTTTCCTTCAATAATCCTTTTATACATTTTTACTTGTACTCTGAAGACTCAGTCCACAGAGATGTATACAATGTGAGGTTTCAACTAGATAAACAATCCCATTGATTTCAGGACTTATTCTATAAGAGAATATCTTTTTAAAAACAGAAAAATTATTTAAAATGAAAAAAAGTGGTGAGGAGCCAAGATGGTGGGGTAGAAAGATACACATATACTAGCTCCTAACCCACAGCCCACAAAATCCCCGAAAAGAAGAACTCCCAACAAATTCTGGAGTAGCAGAAGCCACAGAACAATGGAGTGGAGGAGATTTCTGTTCCAGAGAGACCTGAAAAACCGACACCAAAGGTCTGTTGCACACCAGACCCAGAGCAGAGCCCAGCCCTGCCCCGCGTGGCACCAAGAGGAGCTGATCCGAGCAGGCTTCAGGGGCAGAATCTCCAGTGGCCACGCAGGTCCCTCCACCCACAGGTGCCAAAGGTCAGTGAGAGGGTCTTCTCAATAGGGGAGTAGGGTATCTCCATAACTCAGGCCCCCTCAGGAGGTAGTAGTGGAGGCAGCAGCAGACAGGAGCTCCCAAAGCAGACAGGAGCTCGGATCCATTGTTGAAGGTCTCCACATAAACCCCCTGAGGGAACTGAGCCCCATGTGGCGGCTCTGCCCCACCTGAGCACCTGAACTTAATCTCACACTGAATAGCAGTCCTGCCCCCAGTGAAAGCCCTGAGGCTGGGAAGCAGCATTTGAATCTCAGGCCCCAAGTACTAGCTGGGAGGAACTGGAGGCAAGGTGGGTGTAGAAAGGAATCTCAGAAGTCAAGTAACTTGCTGGGAAAATGCCCAGAAAAGGGGGGGAAAAATAAGACCATAGAAGGTTACTTTCTTGGTGAACAGATATCTCCTCCCATCCTTTCAGATGAGGAAGAGCAATGCTTACCATCAGGGAAAGATATAGAAGTCAAGGCTTCTGTATCCCAAACATCCAAAATAAATATTCAATGGGCTCAGGCCATAGAAGAGCTCAAAAAGGATTTTGAAAATCAAGTTAGACAGGTGGAGGAAAAACTGGGAAGAGAAATGACAGAGATGCAAGAAAAACATGAAAAGCAGGTCAACACCTTGCTAAAGGAGACCCAAAAAAATGCTGAAGAAAATAACACCTTGAAGAATAGGCTAACTCAATTGGCAAAAGAGGTTCAAAAAGCCAATGAGGAGAAGAATGCTTTCAAAAGCAAAATTAGCCAAATGGAAAAGGAGGTTCAAAAGCTCACTGAAGAAAATAGTTCTTTCAAAATTAAAATGGAACAGATGGAGGCTAATGACTTTAAGGAATGAAAAAATTGAAGATAATGTGAAATATCTCATTGGAAAAACAACTGACATGGAAAAGAGATCCAGGAGAGACAATTTAAAAATTATGGGACTACTTGAAAGCCAAGATCAAAAAAAGAGCCCAGACATCATTTTTCATGAAATTATCAAGGAAAACTGCCCTGAGATTCTAAAACAGAGGGCAAAATAAGTATTCAGGGAATCCACTGATCACCGCCTGAAAGAGAGCCAAAAAGAGAAACTCCTAGGAACATTGTGGCCAAATTCCAGAATTCCCAGGTCAAGGAGAAAATATTGCAAGCAGCTAGAAAGAAACAATTCCAGTATTGTGGAAATACAATCAGGATAACACAAGATCTAGCAGCTTCTACATTAAGCGACTGAAGGGCATGGAATAGGATATTCCAGAAGTCAAAGGAACTAGGACTCCAACCAAGAATCACCTACCCAGCAAAACTGAGTATAATACTTCAGGGGAAAAATAGTTTTTCAATGAAATAGAGGACTTTCTAAAATGAAAAAAAGTTCTCAAAGTATAGGTGAGATGCAAACTAGAAATTGTGTAGACTTCCAAATTGAAAGAGTATCTTAAAGGATGAGCATCTGTTCAAATGATGGATCTGCTGCTTATTACTTGTGGAAAGTTAAGAAAAACACTTCCCTTCAATAACCCTCATTTTGCTCATCTATCAAATTAGGTAGATCAAGTCAATGACTGCTAAGGTACTTTCAAACTCTTCCTGTAGGAGCTCATCCTCTTCCTTCTGTCCCTCCCTTTAATTCTCCTCTGCAAAGAAAGGTAAATTTGGATGGCCAGAGGATGCCCAGTTAACTTGGGGTATACTGTCTAGGTTTGTTTGTTTCTTTCTTTCTTTCTTTCTCTTTCTTTTCCTTCTTTCTTTTCTTTTCCTTCCTTCCTTTCTTTCTTTCCCTTTCCAAAGCCTTCAACCCAGTGTACTCTGAAGTCCATAGATTGCACACCAATATGTCCTTGCCCAAATACCAGTTAATGGCTGTTTTCTGGACCTTCCTGGCTTAAGTGTGATTTTCAATAGTAATTGTTGCTCTTTCCCTTTCAGCTTGATTTACTTATATTTTCTTCATTTTGGTCATTAAAAGGGCCATTCCATGATTGCTTCTTAAAGAGGCTTACTCACTGAATGGGCATCACCTCACTCTAAGTGACTACCTGAATAAGCCTTAGCCAAAAAAGGCCAATATCTCCCACTACACCCTGGGCCATCTCTAGTCATCCTGATGAATATCTTGTCACTGGATCCAGATGGCTCAAGAGGAGAAGTGAGGCTGGTGACCTTGCACAGCCCTCCCTCACTCAAAACAAAGTCAAATGTAAGTCATGTCATCATTTCTCTGATGTCATGGTCTTCTTCAAAAACAAAGGATGAACATAAAAAACCTTTTAACTCATAAGTCATTTAGAGAATGCTTAAGTACACATAAAACTGGAAGGGAGGGAGGAGGATGAAAAAAGGAGGTCAGCCAGCTAGGCAATCAGCTTGACAATTTATGAAACAAAATGTATGTTCAAATGGCAGGAGGGATTATAAGTATTTTAAACTTTAGCATTTTCTCTTGTCATGTTGTTGCCTACCTTCCTTTTCCTAATCAACTCTGTTTACTTTTGCCGCCTTCCCACTTCCCCACTCCTATTTTACATTGTCAACAAAAAGCCTTTCCTGTACGACAATATTATACAGGTGTAGATAACATATGTGAATGAACTTGAGAGTTAATTCCATAGGTGTGACCCAAAAAACTGGCCCCTTTCAACTAATAAAGGAGATGGAAATCTAGAATCTATGATACAAAGGCTTCTAACAGGTCTTCTCCATCTTCATTCTTTCTTTCTTCTAATCTTCTACTTTCCTACCTCTAGGGCTTTGTTCACACTGTTCTCTGGGTCTAGAATGCTCTTACTCCTATTACTTAAGAGTTTAATTCAGTCATCCTTTAACTTCCAACTCATATAATTCTTCCACCATATCTTCCCTAAGTTCCCCTTCATATGTCACTTCTGGTTCTACTCGGTGTGGCCCAAGTAGAATAACTCTAATTCCTCTTCTAGTTTCCTTTAAATACTTGAACTTGCCACATTCCCATTGAGTCTTCTCTCTTTCTGGATAAATATGCCCAATTCCTCAAATAGTTCCATAAGCAAAGCTTTACTATTCTGTTGGTCCTTCTCTGGAAACTCTCCAGTTTATTCATGTCCCTCCTAAATGGGGGCCCCCAGTGAAAGCAATACTTCAGAGATGACCAGATCAGCACAGAGTACAAAGGTACTACCACTTCCTTGCTAAGGTTGTCCAAGTCATCCCCAGGAAAATAGAGGCATTTTATCCTCATCTTAAGTTGATTATGTTCTTTTTCATTCCCCAAGTGCTGCAAAGAGGATAAGGAAACTGACAAAAAACATCTCACATACCTTTAACAACAAATGGTCTAATAGGCTGAACAATTCTATTTCCAACAAAGAGAAAGGAAAGTATTTAAACTAGTATCCAGCTGGCACTCTTTCTGGTGGATTTAAAATTACAGAGCAGAGTAAAACAACATGGGCAAAAATAAAGACCAATCATGGTCCCTTTCTGAAGAAAGCATTCAGAACAGCCATGATACCAGCGGTTCTAAGAGCCGTCCACATCAGCTGTAACAACTGCCCTACAGTGTATGGTTCATTGAAAGATGCATCCCTTTTTTTGTTTCATCAAAGCTATGATTACTGGAAAGCGGAAATGCTCAAAAAGGATCACCAAAGAAAGCACGTTTTTTTTTTTTAATTCTTTGTTTTTATCAAATGAAGTGTATCTTTGCTGACTAAATGCAAAACATATTCTGTGGGGATGTTATTACCACATGCTATGTTGTTTCCCTTGTACTCACTCCAGTCACCATACATTTTTAAAGCAACAAGTTTATTTTATGACCACAACTCTATACAACAAAGCACAGTCTTTGTTGTAGCAACTGGGGCTTGTCTTACTTCTCTGGAAGCCAGTTTGACTCTTCCCACTTAAAGGTACACTCTTACCAAAGCTTTCCTTTATAGTAATTATTCTATAACCTAAATTATAATGATTATAACTCATCACTGAAGTACATGTTGGAGAATCTGAAATTAACATAAAATTGAAGAGGCCTATACTTTTTGTAGTATCTTAAGAGTAGGAAAGGATCTTAGGGATCAACTCATTGAACCTCTTACCCAATGTACTGATCTCTTCTATGGTAGACCTGACAGATGGTCACTATGTCACCGCAAGAACCATATATGAGTCCTCTTCTACTGAGTCTTATGATTTGTGTGACAATTTCTCTGTCTTCAAATGCCTCTTTAACTCTATTTTACATATACGTACTTTAACTATTCTGTGACACATACATACTTAAATTTAACCAAAATACATCGGTGAACCTATAATTGTTACACTAATTCCCTTAATTTCCATAATTCATTCTGTTTTCATACAATTATGTATAATATATGTATGTATATAAAACCATTAATTTATAAGCACACATGTTTACATAACTAGCCCCAGTACAGGATTTTGTTATTCATGCTTGAGTTTAATCTCTAAAAGTCTTTCACATAAATTTACTGTGCACCAGTGTCGAAGACAATTTAGTTTATTGGAGTCGAGCTGATTAGCAATTGTGCACTTCTGGCCCATTCCCATATGTTTCATGTCTCTGAAAATGCTATGGTAGAAAGAGTGATTGATTATAGAAATTGGAGAACTTGGGTTCAGGTACTGGTTCTACTTTCTTACAGCCTCTGTAACCTTAGGCAAGTCACATTCTTCAACTAACCTTAGTTTTCTCATCTATAAAATGAGGGGGTTAGCCCAAGTCTTAAAAGTCCCTTTCAGCTCTAAACCTATTATGAACTTTGTAATTTATTTCAATTTCACTAATTGCTGTTCAGTCATGTCTGACTCTTCAAGCCACCAGGATGACCACAGCATGCGAACACTGTCCATTGGGTTTTCATAGCAAAGATACTGGAGTGGTTTGACATTTCCTTCTCCAGTGGACTAAAGCAAACAGAAGTTAAGTGACTTGCCCCAAGTCACACAGCTAGTAAGTGTCTGAGGAGACAATTTGAACTCAGTTCTTCCAGACTTCAGCCCAGCATTTTATCCACTGAGCTACCTCACTATCTCAATTCCACTAATACCTATAACATATATTACAGCCTATTAGGTCCTTGGGGAAACAATGATAAATAAGTCACAGCCTTTAAGAAGCTCGGAATCTAAAAAAGGGCCATGAGATATGAAGAAGTAAACATTACATAAATTAGAATAATTTTGTCCTCCACTGCTTTCACTCAAGGTTGTGAAAGGGTTATTTGTTTTAGTGGGGTTTCCTACCATCCTTGTCCATTGAACACATTATGCCTTTTTTTTAGATCCTATGTTCTTTTGCTATTAACATTCTATCTATTGAAGTTGTAGCATTTTCCAAATTCATCCTTGTCCATTGAACACGTTATGCCTTTTTTTGAGATCCTATGTTCTTCTGCTATTAGCATTCTATCTATTGAAGTTGTAGCATTTTCCAAATTCATCCTTATCCATTGAACACGTTATGCCTTTTTTTAGATCCTATGTTCTTTTGCTATTAGCATTCTATCTACTGAAGTTGTAGCATTTTCCAAATTCAGGGCACATCTGTGACTAATGACTGCTAAACCCTTTTCTTGGAATTCACCATCATTCCCATTCTTACTGAATTTTCAGGAATCCTTATCCGATTCATCTTGACCAAATTTAGTCTGTATTACCTCATCTTTTACAGTTTCCTAGCAGCTGAATACATTGAAGTAGCTCTAAGTATTCAGCATGTTTCAAAAGCTTTCCTTAAATCCAGTTTAGCAATTTCCAACAATCCTTTCCACATGTTCTCTTTCTATATTCCAATAGCTATTCAGTCTCTAATAAAGCCACAAAATTACACACTACAACTTTAATGCTTTAATGTCATGTAGTACACTATTAGCCCTTTGTGGGCAAAGGTCATGTTTTTGTATTTTTCTATCCCAGTAAGCACATAGTGTTGTGTGAATTTTTGGGGATAAGATAAAAATAATTAAATGTATTGATTTTTATAATAAACCTTAGAACCTTTTGCATCTTTACAAAACTTTCCATGTTTAATATATCTTGCTTTTGCTATAGTCTCTTGATTTACATGGTGTAGCGTTTCTCTTATTTTGACACATATTTTTAAATTCTTTGTCATAAAACCACATTTTTATCATATTAAATATTAAACCTTTCTTTGACAAACGGTCCATTTTTCCAAGTCTAGCGTGCTTTGTAGCATAGGATTTCAATGAGATTGAAATCAGCTGAGTTCCTAGATCACTGAAGCACATTTATCTCCATGTCTTGAATAAATTTCTTATGGTTTTATCACATGAGGTATAGTATAAGGTTCCTTTGGGGAATTTCTTCATGTCTGGTATAATCTTACATTTCAGAATATCAACAAATTTTTCAGAGTTCATTATTCTTTCAATGATGTCAAGATATCTATGTTCAACTGAAGTAAAAATTCACCCAAACTATTTTTATGGATGTTTTAACCTTCTGATAAAGATATTCAGGCTCACCTGGATTTCTGAAAATGGTTTTAGTATAGCCTTTAATGAAAAAGTAGTTTCATCAGTAAAAATTACCTTGTTCCAATCTTCAATACTCCAGTCTATGCACTATCTTGCCCATCACAAGCATTTTTTCTTCTCTTCATAGATGTTTTTAAACTAATTTTATCATTGTTCTTCCAAGCTCAAAAAGTCTACACCACTTTGGGGAAGCAGGAAGAGCAATGACTCCCAGGTACTTATAAAGACCTCTGCTTTTTTCCTGAGGATTTCATGGACTATTTTGGAGCAACAGTTGGTCAGTTCTCAAATTCATTTTTCATTTTTGATCACACTTTCCTTTGCCCTTCCATACAATCGTTCCTGTTTCACTGAGCTAGAGCAATACTTGAAATACTAACTTCCCCAAAGAGCAGCCATTGAAATATTTGTTCTTTAAAAGTTACAACTTTTGCAATTTTCCTTGGAGTCACATCTATTCTCAAAAACCACAAAATTAAAAGCACAACCAAGGAAAGCAATGCAACACCTGTAGATGGCATGAAATCCAGTCTTCAACCGACAGAAAACCAACTTAAAGTTGGAAAACCAGCTCACTCCTCTTTCATTTGGAGAAGGTCAGGCATTCTGAGTTAGCCTAGTGTCAACAGAACCAAACACACAGGAACTAATGCTTTACCATAAGGAAATTATGCCAAATTTTTTGCTTAACCCAAGTAATTCACATACCACTATGTTATCATTTAAAATACTTGCTAACCTGTTAATATTCTGTATGTTCCAGATATTCTATCTAAAATATATTCTATGTATTCTAATATTTAACACATTACATGAAACATCTTTTATGTTTCATTTTCCCGTAAATAATAGCAGTGAATTACTGAATTATCAGGCTATTATAACATTGATTCAATTATTAGCTAAAAGGAGAATACCTACTGTCATATCAAAAATAATGTAAATAATAATAATGCAGAAAATTACTACTGTATCTAGGATGACTAAACTTTTTGGGGGCAGATAATAATGCTATGTTTTTTTGGAGCTCCCACCAGGACCTAGGCAAAGAGCTATAAATATATTAAAATCTGAAAATTCCAGAAGAGGCTTTAGTGATGGCTAATGTAATCCCTGATTTTATAGAAGGACAAAGAGACTTTCTGCAAGATCTCTGATTACATGGGCAGCTAGGTGGTGCAGTGGATAAAGGATCAAACTTGGAGTCAAGAAGACTTTTCTTTGTGAGTTCAAATTCAACCACAGACACTAACTGCATGACCCTGAGCAAGTCATTTAACCCTGTTTGTCTCAGATTCCTCATCTATACAATGAGATGGAGAAGGAAAAGGCAAATCACTCCAGTATCTTTGCCAAGAAAACCCCAAACGGGGTCACAAAAGATCAGACATGTCTGAACAATTCAGATTATGAATCACACCGCTGACTCTGACCAGAATTCACTAAATATTACTGGCTGAGTGAAATTATCTAAGCATTAATATTTTGATCCATTTTAAATCTTTAGAAGTTTTCATTTTTCAGTGTGATAAGCACATAAAGGAGAATCTCTACAAATCTACTTATTGAGACCAAATGTTCCCTGTGGGGCCAATGTTCTTTTCCTTTTCTGAAGAAGAAACAATCAATTGGTCAAGGAGATGCCTTGAGTGACCTTCAAGACATTTCTTGGAGACGAGTGGTCAGTGTTCTCCTTCTGTCCCCCCTCCCTTCCCTAGTCCTTTCTCTCCCTTACTTTCTCTACCACTTGTTTCATTCTAACAAAGAGAAGGCCAGAGAGGGGAGAAAGAGAGAAGGCACGCCAGTGGAGGCCAGCAGTTACTGAGACTAATGGGGTTTTGTCAGTAGGGGCAGTCTCAGGGGCGCAGGAATAAATGTAGCAACACCAGCAGATTTTCCCACCATTCCCTCATGAAACACTTCAACAGACTACTCTATGACAGTCAAACCATGACACAACAGTCTATGACAAAGACATGCCTTGCCTCACAATGCAAGTAGACAGTTTAGAGACAACCTTCAAGTCCCACTCTCCTTAAAAACACAATAGTTACACAACTCCTTAAAAACACAATAGTTAACAGCAAAGAATGAACAAGAAATTGACCAAAAAAGTAGAAATCCTACTTATGTCAGGAATAGGAGGAAGCAAGATATAAAGAAAGGAATGGGAAAAGGGCAGACACAGTAACAATGTAACAAATGTATGATATTAAACATAAATGTAAAAGAAATTCTGAAAACCTCTTTCGCTGGCCTTAGAATTAATGGTAATAAAGATAGGGTATTAACAGAAGTAGCCTTAAGAATATGAAATACTACCTTGGCTTTATTCCTTGTTATTTTACAGAATGGTCCAAATTGAGTAGTTCTACACACTACAATAATAAAAATAAATTGTTTTCAACTCAGCACAAACTTTAAAAATGGCAAACCTTTAACTAATTATTAACTTCCCGAGTAGAAACAAGAACCAGTATAAAGAGTGCTGGATTAGGATTAAGAAGATCCAGGAACAAATCTCTGTTCTTCTTTCCACCTGTGTGACCAAAGGTACGTCATTTAATCCTTTTAGACTTCGGTTTCCTCTCCTCCAAAATGAAGGAGAAATTAATCTCTAAGGTTTCTTTCAGTTCTTAATCTATCAGTCTATGACTCTTGAATGAGTGGGTTTGTCTCAGGCGCTTTAACAGCAGAAAGAGGTGTAAGGGGAGAGTCTGTAAAGAAATATCATGATGGTTTAGTGACATCATAAGGCAACTTGCCTGCATGCCTGTAGTGAATAGTTTGGGAAATTACATACTTCAATGGAGAGTCAAGAAGTCAGTAGTCAGTGACTTCTAATTCAGTCTTCAATTTTGGAATGTCCTTCATCATCTAATAGTAGGGCTAAGCCTGTGTCTTAGACCTGTGTCTTCATCAGTATGAAGAACTTCCAGGTAAGGAGGCTCCCTTCTATCAATGTGAGGCAATATCTATTTTGTAACATGTCAAATAACTTGCCCAGGGTCAGTAAATTTTCAGGCAGGAGTTGAACACAGTTCCTGCCTCCAACTGACTCTAGACACTATGACAGGCTGCCAAAATTCACAGTTTCATGTTCTCAGGAAACTATAGAGAGATGATAAAGTAATGTGGATACACGATTCTCCTTAAAGCTAGGTTCAACTTTAAGCCCCTCTCCTAATATGGACTGTCTATGTGACCCTCGGGCAAATCACTACTCTTCTCTAATGCTTTAGTGAACTCTCTGAGTTGCAGAGAAAGTGCTGATCTGCATTGGTGGAGGGAGTTTCCTCACCTGGGAGTTCCCTGTATCAATGAAATCATAGATTCTACTCTCTAGGAAATCACAGAACCAGTTATAAGAATGGGTAACCTATATGTATGTTTCTTCACTCCCAAGTGAGTGGAAATCTTCAGTAGATATGTCACAGTTTTAATTTGATATGTTTGTTATGGCAATGATACCAACCAAAGCCCAGTATGATGCAGCATCACTGCTATCCCTTTTTTTCTATATTCTTCCTTGATTCTTCTCACATGAAAATACAACGTTTCTCTCCTCTCTCCTCCTGCTCTGAGTCTCTTTCCCTCATTCTCTCCGTCATTGCCCCATTCTTCCTTCTCTGTGCCTCCTTCCTTTACCCCCCTCTCTCTGTGCCCCATTCCTGTCTTCAATCTCTCCTATTCCCTTTCTCTCTACCAAGAATCTATCTGAGGCAGAAATTGAATTTGAACTCAGGTCTTCCTAACTCCAAGTCCAGTGCCCTACTCACCATCTCTCTGATTAGAAGGCCTTGAGGTGGCTTTTAGCTCCAGATATATGAGCCTATGATCTCAAGGACTGAATATGGATGTTCTAAGTGTCCAAAGTAGCTAATCTTAAGTGATAAATCCTAAGGAGTGTCTGAGGCCTATGGATATTGAATTATTTGTCTGAGATCACACAGGAATTAAGTGTCAAATGTGGTATTTGAACTCAGGATTCCCTGACCCCAGCATATTCCATACTAGAACCACTATTTCATTACCATTAATACAAAAAGAACTGTAGCATTCGAGTGCTCTTTTTCAAAGCTGGTACAAAAGATACAACATGGATAGTGAAGTCTAATATACACCGATTGGTAAAGTAGCAGAGCCTAGGAGGGGAAATGAGACAAGGACAAGTCTTGAAAAAGAAAGTGTCATTGACCAGTGACCCATTCAGCCATTCCACAAAATAACATGTATTAGGCACACTCAATCATTTGAAGTTATCAGAATCGTCTGAAAGGTGGGAGGACCCATTACTCCATTTAAGGAAGCAACATATTGCTTGTGGGTATTGTTAAACCTATTTTTAGAGCTTCCCAAGATATTGGGCTTAAAGTCACAACTACGGGTGTGTAAGCTCATTCCTTCCAGAACTGAAGTGCTTTCTCAGTGACAACTTCCTTCTAGTTCATTTCGCTGTTTTATGACCACAGTAGAAAGTACTCGCTGAATGGACATTCCTCCTGCCCCGGTATCTACCAGATACAGTAACTTACTATTCGTAAAAGGTCCCTCTTGCTGGAGACACAGCTTGCGTGAGGGGATCTAATCCAGTGACAACAGATATAGGTTTTCTTTTTTATATCTCATCTCAGAGAAAGACTTGAAACTGCAAGTAGCAGGCTGTTACGGGCTTCCTACCGAACATCAACATTCTCTCCTTCCATGGTTTTATGTTGATTCATGAAAACATGTGTGAAACATCTGCCTTTTATTTAAACAAAAAAGCAATAGCTAGGATTGCTATGTTGTGGCATTTTATGTACAAAACCAATCGGCTAAATTGGGCGCCCTGTCCATGTGAAAGCACTTAGTTCTGTATGTAACTATTTCCTTAGGTCACCACAATTGCCCTGGTCACTAATTGTGCAGGAGGCCCCAACTTGGATTCACTGTGTGTGATGTTTAACAGCAGGATAGAGTTCAAGTTCAAGTGCCCCAATCATAGCGTGCCAAAACATTCAAAGAGAGGCAAAGTTCTATACAATAGCCAAGTGAAAAGAAAAGGCCAAGAACTGGTTGATCCTTGGATGGTGAGAATATCGATATATTCTCAGGGTCTAGTAAAAGAATAAGCATTTATATGGTACCTATTGTGTGCCAGGCATTGTGCTAAGAACTTAAAAAAAGCAACTAGTATTTATTTGATCAACCCTGAGATATGGCTGCTATTATTATCCCCATTTTATAGTCAAGGAAGCTGAGGCAAACAGAGGTTAACTGACTCTCTCAGGGTCACACAGTTATTAAGTGTCGAAGGTCAGAGTTAAACTTAGGACTTCTTGATTCCAAGCCAAGTACTGTATCCACTGTGCTACCAGGTGCCTCTAATATTTTATTACAGTTCTCTGAAATTCATTGTCTCCAAAGTTATAACGAATCCTTTTACTTAGATGATGGCAGAACCATCAATATATGGAAGTGTCAAAACTATTATTAATATTACTTTAAAACTATTAAATTTTTCTCTTCTCTCATCAGTGGGCTAATAGTGGGCG
Organism: Bettongia penicillata ogilbyi; assembly: GCA_023548195.1. NCBI lineage: Eukaryota > Metazoa > Chordata > Mammalia > Diprotodontia > Potoroidae > Bettongia > Bettongia penicillata. The sequence continues at coordinate 5,416 of JAJHZJ010000529.1, read as the reverse complement.
GCTAGGTGGCGCAGTGAATAGAGCACCAGCCCTGGAGACAGGAGGACCTGAGTTCAAGTCCAGCCTCAGACACTTGATATGTATTAGCTGTGTGACCTTAGGCAAGTCACTTAACCACGACTGCCTTGCCTCCCCCCTCCAAAAAGAAGATAAATAAAAAATGAGAAAAACAACAGCCTAATAGTAACAATGACAGGTCTTTATGCAGTGATTCAGTTATCTCATTTGATCCCACTAGAAGCTTGCTTGAGCACATACTAAGCATTCCCAGTAGATTAATAAGACGGAATAAAAGGTTTTAAAAAGAGGGCACTTTATGGGGAAAGGTGTTTGGAACGGAATGATGACTTCCTCTGAAACAAAGAGAAGATGAAGATTCCTTTTGAAGCTCATCTGGCACCTAAGATTGACACATTATGATCATATGTGTCTTAGCTTGGCTTGGAAGATGCGCGTTGTTTTCAGTTCCAAACCACTGGAATAGGGGTTTTTAACCTGGGGTCTGTGAACTTATCTTTTCATTTCTATATAACTGCTTCCTTTCTATTCCTATGTATTTTATTTCATCTATTTTAAAAACTTTATTCTGAGAACGGAGAGGAAGGGAATAAACATTTATACAGCAGCTCATATGTGCCAGGCACTATGCTGAATATTTTATAAATATTAATTTATTTAAACTAAATAAATTAGATTAATGTGAAATAAATAAATCAAATTAAATAGATAAATAAATATTAACTTGTAAATATTAATTTACTTGACCCTCACAACAACCCTACAAAGTAGATGTTATTATCCTCCTTTTACAGTTGAGGAACTGAGGCAGGCAGAGGTTAAGTGATTTGCTCTGGGTCATACAGCTAGTAAGTGTCTGAGGTCAGATCTGAACTCAGGTCTTCCTGATTCCAAGCCCCATAGGCTTCACCACTTAACTAAAGCCTCAAAAAAAAAAAATCTAAGAACCCTGCTATAGGAGGAGGTAGATGATAATGGCAGATTACAGTCCCTGCGCTGGACTAGGGAGAGTAAGCTCACTAATTTGGCCCAAGTCAGTAAGAATGGGGCAACACATGAATTCACTAAGTACACCCTCAACTTTTCCCTGGACAGTGGACTAACCAGTGGTCTACGCTTGTTCTCCGCTCCTTCCCAGACAAATAAGTCTGTGTCCTGAGGGTCCTATCACTATGACAGCTGGAAAGATACATGGCAACAGGAGAATGACCGAGGGCTCTGGGCTGTTCTGGTCAGTCTCTCTCACACCCACATCCCCATTCTCCTTCCAGGGCAGTCACCTGGGACTGTTCTCTCTTTCTGCTAAGTTGCTCAGAATTTCCAGGCTGAGCAGTTATACCCAGATAGGAGTAAAATACAACCCAAAATGATCTTCCTTGTGTTGTGAGGATAGATATTTAATGTTCCATATTAAAAGTACATCCTCATGTATAAAACATCCATGAATCATAAATAAAAATAATAGCTAACATTTATGTAGTGCTTTAAGGTTTGCAAAGTACCTTATAAATATTATCTCACTTTATCTTCACAATAATCTTGGGAGGTAGGTCCTATTGCTATTCCGATTTACAGTTGAATAAATTGAGGCAAGGAGAGGTTAGGAAATGTGTCCAAAACCCCACAGCTAATAAGTATCTGAGACAAGGCTTAGGTTAGTTCAGTCTTCCTAACTCCAGGTCCAAGGCTCTATCCATTGTGCCACCTAGTTAGTTCTAAAATATAAATATAGAACTGGAATAAAAGTGAGGAAATTGAAAACTGGGAAGGTGACGTCAATTTCTGAGGGTCACACTATAAATGCCATAGCTGATATTGGAAACCAAGTTCTGTGGTGCCAAACGCAGGAATTAAGAGCTTAAATTTAAATCTTGGGCTTTTTTGCTCAGCACATAGTAAGTTCTTAATAAATGCATGTCAATTGACTGGATGAGTATAAAGGAAAGATCGCAGAAAACATAGGACAGGGCCATTCCCTGTAGTTGAGAATTTCCTCCTAGTCTAGGGGCCCAACTTTATTTGTTAAAATAAAATTTCTGAAATGTCTGAATTATTATAATCTATTAATGTAAGAAAAAAGCATGATGCTGTAAAAAATGAGAAATATAAATACAAGGAAATGTGGGTATAGATTAAATACAGATATATAGATGCAAAACTTAATTAGAAGAGCCAGTATTGAGTACCCATTTACTACAAGGCATAATATAGATCAGAAAAAGAAAAAGAAAGCAAATCCAAAGGAAGCAGAGTAGATGGCTTTAGAAAGGGATACTGAGAAAATATTTTCCATGTTTGGTGTTGCTACTTATTTCTAGGCTGTTAAATAATAAGGGTTATATTTTTCATAGGATCATAGATTTGAAGCTAGAAGGAACTCAAGAGACCATCTAATTGAACCCCGTCTTTTACAGAAAAGGAAACTGAAGTCTTGGGGATGGGGGGCTCAACATTGAGGCTAAGTAGTTGACTGGCCTCAGGTCATATAAGTAGTACACATCACAGGTAGCATTTGAATTTCAACTCTCTGATGCCAGAAATAGGAAGCAATTTGGTGATTTGTCTTTTTTTCATGGTTATTTAGTTGAAAACAACTTAAAAGGAAATGTTATTGCTAGGTGGCTCAGTGGATAGAGCGCTGGACCTAGAGTCAGAAAGATTCATCTTCCTGAGTTCAAATCTAACCTCCAACACTTACTAGCTGTGTGACCTTGGGCAAATCACTTAACCCTGTTGTCTTCAGTATCCTCAGGTGTAAAATGAGCTGGAGAAGGAAATGGCAAACTGCTCCTGTATATTTGTCAAGAAATGAGGTCACAAAGAGTCAGACACAATTGAAATGACTAAACAATCTATCGCTTGTAATAATGAGTGAATTAATAAATGAATATAATGATAATTAATAAATGAATAAATAATGGATTCCTATTTCTAGAATTCTTATTACTGCAGGATTATACTTGTATTGAAGCAAATTCAATGAAACATTATTCTAGCCTCTGTGATTTCTAAACTTTTTAGAACCATGACACTGGTGTTTAGGGGAGAAATAAAGGTGATAAATGAAGCCATATAACAAATGAGAAAAAAAGAGAAACTAGAGTAAAACAGTGAGATAGTTACATGTTTAAGGAGTGAGAGGAAGAGGAAGAGTCAAGTAAAAGAGTAGGGTTGGGGAAAGAGGTATGGTGAGAGCTATGACTGTACTGTGAGATGGTAGAAACACAGGTGGGAAAGGTATCAAGGAAGACTGGTCTATAGGGTTATATACTTCAGAGAGATTAAAAAAGATGAAGACAGAAAAGGAATTAACAATGAAGAGGTCAACAGTGTTGCCACAGAAAGCTTTTTGGCGGGAATGGTAGAGATAGAAGTCAAATTGCAAAAGAGTGAAAAATATGTGGGTGATGAGGAAGATGGTGAGAGTGAGGGATATGTTCTGAGGGAAAGACTGATCTAAGGAGAGAATATATCACAAAGTTTTAATACATATTATGGTAAATGATACAAGGCCCAAAGAGAACGGAAATATTAATTATTCGAAGACTGTCCATGTGAGTCAGAATACAGACTAAAGAAACTCAACTAAAACTAATCAAAGAAAGCAAAACTTCAGTTTCTTTAATTTAATCCATACATACCTTTTTTTGACTGCTAGCTAATCTGAAAGAATTCCATTATATAGGATTCGTAACAATTATGGCATGGAATGCAAATAAGTCTATGTTGTATGATTTTGTTGAAAAAACAAACTATACATGTTTTAACTGAAATTGCTCTGAGAAAGGTCTGCCATAATGAAAACTGCTAAAACAATATCATTCCTCTAGGAACAACAGAAGTTGCTAAAATGTTCTGAATCTTTAAATAAGTTATATATCCACCTACCTTCTTAACAAATTTTTACTATAATGAAGTAGTCTCCCATTCACAGAGTTTCTTAATCATTTTAATCTTGTTTTAAAATATAATATTGTTTGGGTTTCCTGCTCTCCTGCATTTTTCATCTTACATATTTTACATTGTCGACATAATATGCAGTATCCCTATTTGAAATGTAGTTTTAATAATATTTATCTTTGGCATCTGGCATAAGCATAGGCTGAGGGAACCCTCAGTAGAGTCATTTACTGCTAAAGACATGCATCGCATGACCTCATCACCAACACTGTTTTCCACCTTACCTAAACGCAATAAAACTTCATGGATGCAACCTCACAGCAAACACTGGCATCTAATAGACTATGTGATTGTAAGGAGATGTAACAAGATGTGAGAATGAGAAAGGCAATGTGTGGTGTAGAGTGCTGGACTGATCATAGACTTATGCTTTCGAAGCTAAATATTCGCATTCATCAAAAAAATGCCACCCCTCAAGGCAAAATGACTACCAGAAGAATTAGTGTCAACAAATTAGAGCTCTTCTCTGAGCATGAAGAGTTTGTTGCTAACTTGGAGGGAAAATGGAACCAACACACACAGTTGGCAACAGTGGAGCAGAAGAGGAATGGGTAGCTTTCAGAGATTTGGTGTACAGTACTGCATTTGCTCATCAGGATCAGAACACTCACAAACACCAAGACTGGTTTGATGAAAATGATGGGGAAATTCAGAAGCTGCTAAATGAAAAACAAGAACTCCACAGGATTTGCCAGCAGGATAGTTCATCCACCTCTAAGAAGGCAACATTTAATTTCATCTAAAGCAAACTACAAGCAAAGCTTAGAGAGATGCAGGATTCCTGGCTCAGTAAGAAGGCAGCTGAAATTCAATTTTATGCTGATAGCAACAATCCAAAATGCTTTTATGATTCTCTGAAAACCATTTGTGGACCAAAAACCTATGGTGTATTACAACTATTCAATGCTGATGGAACCGCAGTGATTAGTGATAAGGACATGATCCTAGAGAGATGGGCTGAACACTTCCATAGTGTTCTTAACAGACCATCATCAATCAATGCTGAGGCCACTGACTGTTTACCTCAGGTTGAAGTCAATCCCTCCTTATCTGAGCTTCCAACTGAAGAAGAGGTATTGAGGGCCATTAGGCTCCTTTCATGTGGCAAAGCACCCGGTGCTGATTCTATTCCAGCTGAGATTTACAAGGTAGGGGGACCATTGCTCATACAAAAGCTGACTGAAATTTTCCAGGTTATATGGCAAGAGGAAGTTACCCCCAGGAGTTCAAGGATGCCTCCATTATTCATCTCTACAAAGGTAAAGAGAATAGATTGTCCTGCGATAATCACAGTGGAGCCTCTCTCTTAGTCACTGCTGGCAAAATTCTTGCAAGAGTCCTCCATAATAGGCTGATCCTTCACCTAGAAGATGGTCATATACCTGAGAACCAGTGTGGCTTCAGAAAGGGCTGAGGAATAGGTGATATGGTGTTTGTT
>JAJHZJ010000528.1:8055857-8149125 GCA_023548195.1 Bettongia penicillata ogilbyi | reverse complement strand
AACTGGAAACTATTGTTTAATTTGGGAGGCATTTCTTTACCCCTATGCTAGGCACTATGCCAGTCTCCGTGGGGATTTATATCTCCTCTGCCTCTGCCCTTATGAACTTTATGTCCTACTAGGAGGAGGGGGAATGCAGCATTTAAACTATATATACACATGAAAGTTAACTCAAAGTACATTTGCAGTAAAACAGAGTAATTTCCAGAGGCAGAGAGTGCCAATGATAAAAGGGATTAGGAAAGGCTTCATGTAAGAGTTGGCACCCAACTAGGGCTTTGAAAGAAGCCAGGGAGTCTTCAAGGTGAGGGTGAAAAGGGAGTGCATTCCAAATGGGGAGAGCCAAGTTGTGCAAAGGCACAGGGGAATGCCATGGATGGGGAATAGCTAGCTCGCCGGGTGCCCTGGGATGGAGAGTGTGAGAAAGAGAGTAACTGGAAAAATGCCTGGAAGGAGAGCTGAGATACAGAGAGCGCAACGTATTCTGCCTAGATCTATTAATTAGGTGGACCCCAGTGCAGTATTAGCTCATCGGACCTTAGTAAAAGGCAATGCAGTGAACAGCCACTAGAAGAGACTCCTTTGCCCTGACAAATCTCTCCAAGGCTTCTTGGGATGGCTGTGTCCCCAATTACTAGTTGCAAAGTATACTTCTAAAGTGGTACCGAGTCAGATCCATCTCTCTCTCTCTCTCTCTCTCTCTCTCTCTCTCTCTCTCTCTCTCTCTCTCTCTCTCTCTCTCTCTCTCTCTCTCTCTCTCTCTCTCTCTCTCTCCCCCTCTCCCCCTCTCCTTTCTATGAGTGGGTGTATGAGAGCACAAAGCTGTTCAGACTGATGGCTTCCCTCCTGAAGTGGAATCTGATTGGGCAGCTATATTTAGGACCAATTCTAATTTTCTGGGACTAATTAATGAGCAGAATTCTCAGTCACAGGCTCTGAGGCAACTCACAAAGTTCACTTTGGTCCCTGGGCAGAAAAATTTCCTCCCCTGGAAGCCAAACATGGTGACCTGCCAGGGAACCCCACTTGGAAACATGTCCTGGAAATGTGTTTATTGTAGAGGGGGCTGGGAGAGCATCTGAAATGGTGGAGAGTTTCTCCCCTCCTCCAGGGACCCTGGCCACCATCCAGATGTGGACGTTGCATGTGCTAACATACAACAGACTTCTGCACCCTGACATTACAACCACAATCCCAACCACCACCACAACAGTACCAATGCCTCTTTCTAGGTACTTCAAGGTTGGGGAAGGTAAAAGGGGGAAGGGAATTAGCTTTTGTATAGGTCCTACTACGTGCCAGGCAACGTGATAAGCACTTTACAAATATTATCTCATTTAATCCTTGAAATAACCCTGCAAGGTATGTGCTATTATTAACCCCATTTTACAGCTGAGGCAAACAGAGGTTATATGATGCGCTGAGCATCACACAGCTGGCGAGTGTCTGAAGCCACTTTTGAACTCAGGCCTTCCGGACGCCAGGTCTATCACTCTGTGCACCCTGGTGCCACCTAGCTGCTGTTGAATGGATGATTCTCATTTCACAAATGAAGACGTATTCCAAAGAGGGGAAGGGGTTTGATAAATAGTTCATATCTTAATGTAATAATATTTTAAAGTTTGGAGAAGTTTTCTTACCAAAGACCTACAAGAGGTATTATCTCTGTTTTACAGATTAGTGCACTGAGGTACAAAGCGTGTGATATGACTTCCCAAGTTAAGAAATGTCTGTCTTAGTCCAGATGTCACATGATTTCTCAGCTCCTTCCCACCATCTAAATAGTATTCTGAACTCAATGGCCATCTCCACCTATGACCATTCCAAATCCCCTGAGAAGTGAGAATGGGAGCCATGAAATTGTTAGGAACTAGGGTCAAACTTAGAATGTTAGACCTTAGAGACCATCTTGCCCAGTCCCCAGAGATGAGATGAGATGACAAAGGACTTGCCTAAAGTCATCAAGTCAATAAGGGATAGAATTTGAATTCAAGCTCCAGGCTTTTGATTCTCAGTCCAGGGACCTTCACCACCTCAACATCTAGGGAGAGAATTTTATCTGAGGGGTTCACTTCAATTTAACAGTTATCTACTATGTCCCAGACACGGGGGAACTTATGATCTATGGTGGGGAAGGGGTAACAATACATACCTGGATAAATATATACAAAATTTACACAGAGGAATTCAATATTATTTTTTAGGGGAAGGGAAATCATGAAACCACTTTGGGGATCAAAGGAGGTCTCTTGCAGGAGGTGGAACTTGAGTTGTGGTTAGAGGGAAAATAGAGATACTAGAAGATAAAAATGAAGAGAGAGGGCATTCTAGGCATGGAGTACACAGCCTATGCAAAGGTATAGAGGAGGGAATGTCATGTGCAAAGAACAGTATGTATGCCAGTTTTGGCTGGAAGACAGAAGCATGATAGAAAATAATATGTGATCAACATGAAAAGAAGTGTTGGAAAGCCAGATTGTAAAAGACTTTAAATGTCAGAGAGTCACGGATGGGGGTGGTTAGTGGAGTTTCTTCAATAGGAGAGTGACATTAGATCTATAGAAATATCAGTTGGATAGCTGTATGGAGGATGGATTAGAAAAGAAAGAGGCTGGAGGTAAGGAGGCCAATTAGAAGGTTAATTCAATAGTGTGAATGAGAGGTGATATGAGTCTGAAATAAGGCACTGAAGAAGAATGGAGAGAAGGGAGTAAATATGAAAGCCATCATGTAGATAGAATCTACTTGGCAAATGATTGCATATGGAGGGATGAAACAGAGGGATGTATAGAGTCATCCAATTAGATGAAATTATCCACTGGATAATTTCAAGGTTACATACCTCAATGACTGATAGTTTGGATACCTCTAAGAGAAATAAGAAGTTCCAGAGGTGGGTTTGGGGGAATATATCAATTTAATAGCCTCTGATGTTTCTTCACCTCTGGAGTATTCCCAAAACCTTTCAGTTGGTCTTGTTTCAGGTTTCTCCCCATTTGAACTGATCCTCCATTTAGCTGTCAAAATGATCTTCCTAAAGCTCAGATCTGACCATGTCATCTCTCTACTCAATAAACTCCATTGACATCCTATCCCATCCAGGATCAAGTACAAAATCCTCTGTTCGGCACTGAAAGCGCTTCACAACCTGGTCCCTTTTCATCCTTCTTACACTTCGCTCATCCTGTACTCATATTTCTAGGATGCATTTCCCAATGGGGTTCCCTGACAGATCAGCATTTTCTGCTTCCATGAGAGGAAGTTTTTCTGCCCAGGGACCAGAGTTTGCTTTGCAGGCTGCCTCAGTGACTGTGACTGAGAATTCTGTTCACTAATGAGCCCAGAAAATTGGATGTATCCACCTGTATCAAAGTGTGTGTGTGTGTGTGCATATGTGCATGTGTGTGCATGTGTGTGTATGTATATGTCAGGGTGAGTGATTTAAAAAATATATGTTATTTTCTAGTTACATGTGAAAGCAATTTTTAACATTTATTTAAAAACTTGAGTTCCAACTTCTTTCCCTCCCTCCTCTCCTTCTTCCTAGAGACAGTAAGCAATTTGATATAGGTTATACATGTGCAATCATGCAAAGCATATTTCCACATTAGTCATGTTGTGAAAGAAAACAGACCAAAAAAAAAAACCAAACAATCCAACCACACACACAAAATAAAGTGAAACATAATCTGTTTCAATCTGCCTTTCAGATTTCATCAGTTCTTTCTCTGGATGTGGATAGCATTTTTCATCATGAGTCATTTGAATTATTTTATATCATTATATCATTGAAAAGAACTAAACGAGGCATAGCCCAACATCTTACACCATATGTGAAGATAAGGTCAAAATAGGTACACAATTTAGGCATAAAGGGTGATACTATAAGCAAATCAGGAGAGTAAGGAATAGTTTATTTGTCAGATCTATGGAGAAGGGAATAATTTACAACCAAACACATGATAGAGAGCATTATGAAATGAAAAACAGATAATTTTTGTCACATCAAATTTGAAAGGTTTTGCACAAACAAAATCAATGCAACCAAGATTAGAAGAGAAGCAGAAAGCTGGGAAACAATTTTTACAACCAGGATCTCTGATAAAGGCCTCATTTCTAAAATATATTGAGAGCTGAATCAAATTTATAAGGATACAAGTAATTTCCCAATTGATAAATGATCAAAGGATATAGACAGACAGTTATTGGATGAAGAAATTAAAATTATCTGTAGTTACATGAAAAAATGCTCCAAATCACTACTGATTAGAGATATGAAAATTAAAACAACTCTGATGTACCACATCATACCTATTAGATTGACTAACATGACAAAAAGGGAAAATGATAAATGTTGGAGAAGATGTGGGAAAATTTGAACACTAATGCATTGTTTATGGAGTTGTGAACTGATCCAACCATTTTGGAGAGCAATTCGGGACTATGCCCAAAGGCTTATAAAACTGTGCATACCCTTTGACCCAGCAATACCACTACTAGGTTTACATCCTAAAGAGATCATAAAAAAGGGAAAGGATTCACATGTACAAAAATATTTATAGCAGCTCTTTTTGTGGTGGCAAAGAATTGTGGGAATATCCATCAATTGGGGAATGGTTGAACAAGTTGTGATATATGAGTGTAATGGAATAATATCGTTCCATAAGAAATGGTGAAAAGATGGATTTCAGAAAAACCTGGAAAGACTTGCATGAACTGATGCTGAATGAAGTGAGCAGAACCAGAAGAACTTTGTACACTAATAGCAAAATTATGCAATGACCAGTTTTGATAGACTTACTTCTTCCGAGCAAGGCAATTATGTAAGACAATTCCAAAAGACTCATGATGGAAAAATGCTATCCACATCCAGAGAAAGAACTCTGGAGTCTGAATGCACATGGAAACATACTATTCTCTCTTTTTTCTTCCTTGTGGTTTTTCCCTTTTGTTCAGACTCTTCTTTCACAACATGACTAATGTGGAAATATGTTTAAAGTATAGCCTATATCAGATTGCTTGCCATTTTGGGAATGGGATGAAGGAGGGAGGAAAATTTAGAACTCAAAATCTTATAAAAGTGAGTGCTGAAAACTAAATATTAATTAATTAATTAAAAGAAAGGAAAAAAATGAGATATCTAAAGAAAAGAAAAAAATAGCTGTAATTCACAGTTGATCGTTGCACAACGTTGCTGTTACTGTGCACAATGTTCTTGTTCCTCTCACTCTGCTCCGTATCAGTTCATGTAAGTCTTTCAGGTATTTCTGAAATCAGCTTGCTCCTCATTTCTCATAGCACAATAGTATTCCATTGCATTTGTACACCACAGCTTGTTCAGCCATTCCCCAATGATGGGCATCCTCTCAATTTCCAATTCTTTGCCAGTACAAAAAGAGTTATTGCAAGTATTTTTATATGAATAGGTTCTTTTCCTTTTTTTCCTTTCTCTTTGGGATACAGACCTGGTCTTGCTGGATCAAATGGTATGCATAGTTTTATAGCCCTTTAGGCATAGTTCTGAATTTTAATGAGTGATGTTTTACATGGAAAGAGCCTAAGCCAGGTGAGTGTATCCTCCTGGAAATGGCATGCAACTCTGCTCAGGGTCAGGTATACATATGTACTAAGTCAAAACTTTTGATGGAATGGTACTCCTCTGCCCAGAGCCATTCTCTGTGTTGGGACTTCAGGAGCCAGGGAAGGGCTCTGCCTCTCCTTCCCCATTTGCTCTTCCAGGCTTTAGCATCCTGGTGGCTTCTCTCTCCGCCACAGGCAGAATGTAGCTCCCATGGGAAGGTAAAATCCAGAGCACGTCCTCAAACTGAGAGAAATGGACAGAGCTCATAGTCCTTCCTGAGAATGGTGAGAGGGGAAGACTGTAGATAAGGTGGAGAAAACTCAGTATTTGGAGTCTGAGGATTGCAGTGTACAGGTGGGAGTTGATTGAGTAAATCAATCAAATCACCTCACCCCATTAAAGTAAATTTCAAGATGCTAAGCCTTGACTCTTTAACCAGGAGAGAAATCTCCATCCATCATCGACTTTCAACTAACTACAGAAAAAAGTCCTTTATCAACTGGAGTCATACTGCATGAGAAGTGTGTTCGGATTGGTCAAGGAAGTTTGACTACACCCTGTGGATCATCTATAAAACGGTGAATCAGCTCAAGTCCTAAGGAGTAGTGAGCCAGGAGAGAGTGCTCCAGCCAATCCCCTGAGAGTGAATTTCTTAGGAATGGGGAAAGTGAGGTTGAGGCCAAGGTTGATTTGCACCCCCCACCCCATTTCCACATACCCCATCCTCACCTGCCCTTTTCTGGAGGAGAATCTCTTGAACGTCAGAGGATTGGAGGATTTGGACAATTTCATTGGCTTCCTAGCAATGATCTTGGGACAGCAGGGGCTGATGGCATCCTTCTGCTACAGGAGCCAAGGATAAGGTAGATGTGATGAGGAAAGGGAGATTTGAGGCTCTATGAGAAGCCCAGAAAAAACTGCAACACGAGTAAGGGGAGTTTCATGAATACCTCATAAAGAGAAGGGAGTCTTCCCCCTTGCCACAGCCTCATGCATTCTAAGCTTGAGCCTACTTCCCCCTGGACTCTGTTTGTATTTGCAGGAGGTTATGCCCTCAGTTTGGAGGAATGTTTTGTACTAACTATACTACTATATTAAATACTTATTTCTAAAAGCTAATTAAATCTAGTTGAATAATTTATGTCAACTGATAATCATGGGAGGAAAGCACATCAGTGGGAACTCATGAGCTCTAGTATCAGAAAGTTACTCCCAACCCTTCAGGGCTACCCTTAGACCCCAAAGGAGACCATAGCAGCTGAGCTCCTGGGACTTGACCTGACAAGGCCAGTGTGGCCTGGGAGAGTGACTGACAAATTTAGTTCTGGAAGAAAGTTTAGAGGTCATAGAACAACAGAAGCTCTGAGCTGGAAGGTTCCTCAGTGACCATACTCATATTTTGAGAGGAATTCTCACTATTACACCACTGACAAGAAGTCATTTGTCTTCTACTTATAGACGTTCAAGGAAGGAGAGCCCAACAAACCCTTGAGATAGCCCATTCCCTCTTTGGAGAGCTCTAGCTAGGTGGTTCAGGGAATAGAGCAGTGGATTTGGAATCAAGAAGGCTCATGTTCTTGAATTCAAATCTCCTCAGATGCTTACTAGATGTATGACCCTGGGCAAGTCACTTAACCCTGTCTACCTCACTTTCCTTATCCGTAAAATGAGCTGGATCTTTGCTAACTAGCTTTGCTAAGAAAACCCCAAATGGGATCACAAAGAGTCTGAAATGACTGACGAACAACGTTAGGAAGCTTGGCCTGACACCTGGCCAAACTTGCCTCTGTAAGCTCAGTTGGTACAACCCTTCTTTTTATAGATAAGTTAACTGAGACCCAGCGAGCTTAAGTAACTTGTTTCAAGGTCACACAAAAAAATATCAGAGCTGGGACTCCAATCCATGTCCCCCTGACTCCAAATCCAACTTTCTTTTTACTATATAACTTCTAGACCTACTGTGTGTTGCTGGGTGAGTCACTTTAAACTCACCAAGGGATGTAATATTTGAAAAATCTTAGCTTTTCTATGTGCCTGGCACATAGTAGGTGCTGAATCAATGTTGTTTCCCCTGCATTCAGTTTTAAAATTAGGTGGGTGAACTTGATGATCTCAAAAGTACTTTCTAATGGCTTTAGGGGTGAAATTATAATAATAAAAAAGATGATGATTATTAACATTTAAAATTGGCAAAGTACTTTGCAAATGTTTTGTCATTTTCATCTTCACAACAAACCTGGGAGGTAGGTGCTATTATTGTCCCCATTTTACAGATGGGAAAACTGAGGCAGGTAGAGGTTAAGTTACTTGCCCAGGGTGACACAGCTAGTAAATGTCCAAGGCTAGATTCAAACTCAGGTCTTTCTGACACTAAGTCTAGCATACTACTGCTCTACTTAGCTACTTCGAGCATCCCCAAGAATAGGATTTGAATACATGTACTCAGACTCCAAATCCAGTGTTCTTTCCATTATAAGGCTTCTAGTTCTAAATGGGGCAGAACAAAGGGTCTGATGTGAACCAAGGTACAGAAAGGGGTGACTTGGGCTTGGAAGACAAACTTCACCCACAATGTTACAATTTTGGCATGAGTACCCAAATCCCAATAGTCCTTCAAGGTCCACAATTTCAGCCCTACTTTCTCCAGGGATTTCCTGATTCCCCCCCTCCCTCAACCCACCATGCTAAGTCCCTTTTCTTCCCTGAGCTCTGCTAGACCTGAGCCTCAGCAGCCCTCGGTTTAACACTTAATTATGGACTATCTTATCAGATCTCTCTTCAAGCTATCTGTTTTCCCTCTTGTCCACCCCTCTGTTTCAACTCCTTCTGTCTGGATTCCTAGTACTTCCTACACATGGCTCATTATCATGTTCCAGGGTCTCTGGGCACCCTCTGTCCCTGCCCCCTCCCAGAATTGGTGCCAGGCTCTGGGGAGAGAGAGCTGTGCCTAGTGTATCTGGGAGAGAATGATGCAAGGTAGGAGAAACATTACCTTGGCAACCAGCAACTTCCTCTCCCCCCGCCCCCATTACCAAGGTCCCCTGGCCAACCTGGATTTTCCCCAATTTCCTGTTTTTCTTAGTGCTCCAATCTTTCTTCCATCAAGGCTGTAGGGAAAGCTCTGGGTACTGCTTCTGCCCTTGGAAGGGGAAGGAGAGAAACAGTGCTGAACTTGGCAACACTTAGGAACACAAAGGTTGCTGAGTTTGCTTCAGCCAGTGTGAATTTGAATGGAGGCTCTGCTCCTTATCATCTGTGTGCCCTTCAACACACGCACAGCCGTAGAATCACAGAATTCCTTTTTTTAAAAAAATTACATTAATTGATTAATTAAATTTTAGTTTTCCACATTCACTTTTGTAAGATTTTGAGTTCTAATTTCCCCCTTCTCTTCTCTCGCCCCTCCCCAAGACAGCATGCAATCTGATATAGGCCATATACATATTTCCACATTAGACATTGTGAAAGAAGAATCAGAACAAAAGGAAAAAACCACGAGAAAGAAAAAAGAGTAAATAGTCTTCTTTGATCTGCATTCAGACTCCAGAGTTCTTTCTCTGAAGGTGGATGGCGTTTTCCATCATGAGTCTTTTGGAGTTATCTTAGATACTTGCATTGCTGAGAAGAGCTCAGTCCATCAATGTTGGTTATCAAATAATGTGGCTGTTACTGTATACAGTGTTCTCCTGCTTTCTGCTCACTTCACTCAGCATCACTTCATCTAAGTCTTTCCAGAGAACTGCAGAATTTCAAAGGAAGTTCCTGAGGCCATCTAGTCCAAGAGGCACCTGAACAGCCACTAAGGACATTTAAGAAGGGGCACTCCTTCCACCTGGTCCCCAGTGTTTGGGGGAGTGGGGCAAGGTGTAGTGGCTGGCTTAGAGGAAAAACTGGGTTTGAATCCCACAAGGGCCACCTATAAAATGACCTTGATTTCCATAGCTGCTACCCCCTCCCTTCTCCAAACTCCCTTGAATCCCTTTGCAGAAATCCTGAATAACTGGAGGGCTGTGGCATGACTACGGAGGGGAGAGTGAAGCTGATGTTTTTGTGCAGCTCTGCCTCACTTAAATCCAATCCACAAGCAAGTCAAGATGTCGCCCTCATGATGTCACTGGTCTTTTTTGAGAAGGACAAACAACTATATGTACATATATATGTGTGTGTGTGTGTGTGTGCGCGTGCGTGTATATATATATATGCATGCATGCATGTATGTATATATGTATGTATATATTTGCTTTCTCCTCTGTCAGAATGGAAACTCTCCGAAGGCAGGAACCTTTACACTTTTATCTCTATCTCTAGTGCTTAGCACAGATCCCTACACATAGTAGGTACTTAACAAAGGCTTGTGGATTGATCCATTGATAACTGTGCTACCTTAGGTGAATCACCAAACCTCTTTTGAGTCTCAATGTCTTTACTGTAAAAACAAGAAGAATAACACGAACCCTATATGTTATGAAGATAAGGTGAGGAAAAAAGTGCATGTGTGTGCAATTATTAATTCCTGAAGAAGTCTGTTTCACTTTTGGACAGCTCCCTTGTCTGGAAATTTTCCCTTACCTGGAGCCAAATTTGTCTCTCTACAACTCCCCCTTTCCTCCTCTCCATGGTCCTTTCCTCCTCCTCCCTTCCACCCCACTGCCCTTTGTTCCTAGTTCTATCTTCTGGGACCAAGCAGAATATTTCTAATCCTTCTGTCCTGAGCCGTTTTCACCTGCCTCTAAGCTTTCTCCCTTAGTGAGCTCATCTACTCCCAATGGAGTAATTATCATCTCTATGCAGATGACTTCTAAGTTTACAGATCCAGATGTTGCTTGAATTCCAAGTTCATGTTGTCAGCTGCCTGCCAGTCATCTCCAGCTGGATATCCCACAGGCCTTTCAAACTTAGCACGTCCAAAACAGAATTCACCATCTTTCCCTTTAAACACACATGTCTTTCAGACTTCTCTGAGGAGGGTCTCACCATCCTCCCATTCTCCCTGATCCACATTCTCAGAATCATCTTTGACTCTTCTCTCTCATGCCTATCTCCAATCAGTTGCCAAATCCTTTCATGCCACGCACACAATCTCCTTTGCAAGTCTCTTCTCTCCTCTTGATAGACCTTCAAATAAATACATTGCATTCTTCCAGTAGAATATAAGCACCTTGAGGGCAGGGTCTGTTTTTCCTCTTGTGCCTTGCACAGAGTAGGTATATGCTAAATGTTTATCAAATTGAGTTGAACTGAGACTTTTAAGTATTTAAAGACACCTATCATTCCCCCTAAAATCTCTTGTCCTGTTTCACCTTCCCAGTTCCTTTGACCAGTCTTCCTACAGCCTAGTCTCCAGGTTCCTGTCTTGGTCACTTTCCTCTGGAGATTTTCTAACTTGTCAATAATGTCTTGCTTAAAATGTGATACCAACACCTGAACATCCCTCATCCCAGAGGAGGTCCAACTGCGGTAGAATAAATAGATATTTTAGAATATCTATGTGGTAGAATATAAATAAATGAATGATTGAATAAATAAAGATGCTCATCTCCCTAGTTCTGGACACCGTCTCAATCAAGCCAAAGATGACAACAACTTTTTTGACTCCCCTATTCTAATCTTGAATCTCGTTGGTTGCATGGTCCCTCCCCACTCCAGATTTCTTTGTAAGAACTGTTGTTTACACCTCCACTCCATCCTATGCTCCCAGAATTGATTTTTCAAGTCATCGTGAAAGATTTTCTATTTCTCCTTTATTCATTTCACCTCATTCTCACCTGATGAAATCTTTCTGGATGCAGAATCTATTGTCCAATATGTTAGATATGCACCTGAGCTGTGTGTTGCCACAGATCCATCTTTTATTTCTTCATCCAAGTCACTGAAAAAAATGTCTAATAGCTCAGGGATAAGCACAGATCCCTGAGGCAGTCTACTAAAGACCTCTTTCCCAGATGCTATAGATTCTTCATTTTTTTAGCTTTAAAATTTTTTAAATCCTGAACTTAACAAACACCAAATAAAATGAGCATTTTATACATATCATGGAACAGATGGAGAGGATTATACACGAAACTGTGAATCTCTAGTATGTAGAGCTTGCTTTTCCTTTTACATATATAATAAATTCAACATGTCAATTTTCTAGCTGTCCAGCTTGTTTTTGATTCCTTCTGGTATTCCTTCTGTTCTCTTCTTATTGGGGGTGGGGAATGTTATTTCTAACTCCCCCTCTTCTTCCTACCCTCCTCCTTCGAAAAGAAAAAAAAAGCCTTGTAGCAATATGCATGGTCAAGCAAAAATACATTTTCACACTGGCCATATCATTTTTAAATATCAAAATAAAAAATGACTTCTCATTTTTTCTTCTTCTTGAGTCAGCCCTCTGTCACATGTTTCATCAACAGTTCTCTGAAATTGTGGTTTGTCACTACATTTATCAGAGACCTTAAGTCTTTCAAACTTGTTTTTCTTTAAAATGTTGTTTTTATATAGATTCATCTCATTCATGTAGTTCTGTTCCCTCTACTCTACATCAGTTCGTATAAATCTTTCCAGGTTTCTCTGAAACTTTTCATCTTACCCTTTGTTACAGGACAATAATATTCCATTATATTTCCTATACTATAATTTGTTTGGACGTTCCACAATTGATGGGTACCCCCTTACTTTATAGTCTGTTACCACAAAAAAGAACTGCTATAAACATTTTCTGTATGTTTGGGTGTTTTTCCTCTTTCTTTGATCTCTTTGGCCAGGGTGGTAAAGACTTAGTACTGATATTGCTAGCTCGTAGGGTATTCATAGTTTAGTGATATTTTGGACACACCATGGACTTCTCATGGAGTCCAGTTATTTGCTCAGTTTTCCATCTATCTAGCTATATTCCTTTTTAGCTCACATCCCTTTTTCTTGTCTACAAAGTTATCCTGAAAAATCTTTGCTTTTCTAAAATAATGATAAACTCTATTCACAACATTCTCCCAATCTACCAGTCGAATAGCCCTGTCAAAAAAGAAAATGAGGTTAGTCTGGTTTGACCTGTTCTTGATGGAGCTATGCTGGCTCTTTGTGACCACTGTTTCAACTCTGGAAAAAGGGGATGGTTAGAGAGGAAGAAAGAAAAGGAGATCTGGATCTTGCATCTCTTTCCACTCAAATGCACAAGATCTGACCCTCCTTCTACCCCACTTTCAGTTCATATCTCTTTCTGAATAAAATTCAAACACTTTGCTTGGCTTTGCAGGCCCTATATAATTTGACACCTACCTTTTTAGCTATCTCATATAAATCCCTTCTCCATGCTCTATACTTTAGCCTTACTGAAAGAACTCTTCATTCTCCAAATATATCTAGCACTTTCCAGCTGCCTTGTTTTTGCCTAGGCAAATCCAGATGCCCAGAATGCCTTTCTTCCTCCTACTTCATTTGTTGAATTTCACAAAATCAATTCCACCAATGCTCAATTCAGGTGTCATTTCTTCAGGCCTGAGATTCTGTGATTCTGGAAATAAATGAATTTTGGTTTCCTCCTCTCCAGTCACTGCTCATACACATCAGAAGATTAAAGTCATTCCTCTGACTGCATACTTTTCCTTTTCTTTTCAAAACCCTTTCCCACCAGTGCCGCACTTGCATTCTTTTTCAGGAAGTGTGGCCTAACGGATAGAACAGTGGATTTGGAACTTGAATCTGAATCCTGCCTAAAATTATGAGTATTGATGAGATCATGGGCAAGTCACTTTACTTTTCAGAGCCTCAGTTTTCTTATCTGCAAAATGGGGACCATAAGATCATAGATCTAGAAGGGGTTATTTACTGCAACAATCTCATCCAGCAAATAAAAAAAAACTGGGCCTCAGAGAAGTGAAAGGAATCCCTTCTCCCAAGTTATACATATAGTGATCAATCAGTCAAGGAAAAATTGTTACCTTAAGTCCTTTGGGCCTTGCACTGTGCTAATTCTTGGGATACAAAGACAAGACCTTCCCCTTGAGGAGAAAGACAGTATGAGGTAATGAGGTGTATACAAAATTCATTCAGTATATACAGGAGGGAATATTAAAGGGAAAGACATTAATATCTGGAGAAATCCATGAAGGCCTCCTACAAAAAGTGGAATTTGACCTGAAAGTCTAAGAGAGTCAGCTAAACTAGGAGGGAGAGTAAGGAGATAGCCATTGCAAAGGTGTGGAGGTGAGAAATATGGTGGGAAGTTTCAGGAATAGCACAAGCACACCAGTGTAACTGGATCATCGAGCCAGGTAAGAAGTAGGCAGTAAGAGGGGGTTAGGCTACAAAACCCTTAAAAGCCAAACCAAAGAGTTTATATTTGATTTTGGAGTTAATAGGGAACCATTGGAGTTTCATCAATGGGGGAGAGTAACAGAGGTAGATGTAGACTTTAGGAAAATCCCTTTGGTGTCAAAGTATAGAATGGGCTGGAGTAGATAATCACTGGACATGGATTAAGAGGGCATTGCAATAGTCTTGGCAAGGGATCATGAGGACCTATACCATGATGGTGGCTGAAAGAGTGGGGAGAAAGAAGGGGATGTACAGGAGAGATATTTGAAAGGAAAATGACCAAATGTGGCAATGGATTGATGATGTGGGATGAGTGTGGGGGAGGAGCCAAGGGTGAGCAAATGCATGATTCAAAAAAGTATTTTTTATTAAGTGCTTATTGTATGCAAAAGTGCTGGGCTAAACATGAGGGATGCAGAGGGTATCCCGCCTTCAAAGAGCTCACATCCTGGGAGATGACACATGTAGAAGGTTTCAGCTGAAAGTCAGATGGAAAGAGCCATGGTCCTTAGTAATGCAGATGTTAATGCCTCTTCTTTAATGCCATTTCCACTAATAATATCATCTTAGTTTCTGGCAATGAAAGTGTCAAGAATGCTGGTGTCTAGAACTTCCTTGTTTGGTCTTCTGTAGCTGTGGCTGCAGCATCTGCAGAAGTGATTGCCAGGCTGTAGTGCCCCTGGGGTTGCTTTTCCAGGATGATTGCTATGAGAATTGAGCTAGAAGAAGAGCCAGAAATCTGAGAGGCATTGCCTTCCCCAACGTATTGGGTCCTAGGCTCCCTCGATCATTATCTAAAGGAAAATAGCAGTTGAAGTGGTGGTGATGATGATCTTACTTGCTCAGCACAAGCCACCGCCTGTGTCTTCTTCAGGGAGCCCTTTAGCTAGGCTATCTTCCCTACTCCATAGGAGGCAAGTGGTCAGCAGTTTGGTGAGAATAGCTGGTCCCTTTTCCATAGGAATTGCTTCCCCCATGATGGTGACAGGGGTTGGGCTGGAAGCAGGACTAAGGTTCTGGTGGGGGGTAGGGGATGTGCTGCACCCCCAGGGCTCTTGGACTTATCAGGCCATCAGTTACAGGTGGTCACTAGTGGGTGTTGGGGAAGAAAGGCCCTCTCTCTACAGAGATTTTTCCCATCATTGACGACTGTGGGGCTTCATGCTGGAAGCAGGGCCAGAGGTCTGGGCAGTGGTGGGGGAGGGGAAGGAAGTACTACCACATTCAGGGCTCCTAGTTCAGAGTCCTAAACTTTCTTCATTGAAGATTTAGGGGAATAATGGTTGGGCTGGTTGTGGTGTTCAGACTTTTCTGGGATAGGCTGCCTCCTAGCTCTCTCTGTCAGATTGACACAGAGTTTGTGATGGGAGTAGTGGAAGGATAGGGAAAAGAAGGAGAGGGGCTGGGGAACAGAAGAGAATAAATTTTTAGATAGCTCCTATTATGTGCCATGGGCAGCTAGGTGAACAAAGGAGTCAGGAAGCCTCCTCTTCCTGAGTTCAAATCTGGTCCCAGACACTTAATAACTGTATGATCCTGGGCACTTCACCTTGTTTGCTTCAGGGGGGCAGAGCCAAGATGGTGAAGTAGAAAGATGGACCTGATGTAGCTCTCCTCCCATAGCCCACAAAATACCTGTAGAAAATGACTCTAAACAGATTCTAGAGCAGCACAAGCTACAAAACAAGAGTTAAAGAGACTTTAAGCCCAAGGCATCCTGGAAGATGGACAGGAAGTGTCTATCATACCAGCCTCAGAGCAGAGCACAGCCTTGGCAGCACCGTGTGGCTCAAACAGGACCAGAGCAGGCTTCATGGCATGGAATCATGGGAAGTAGCTATAGTTCCCAGATTTCTCAACCCACAAATGCCAAAGACAGCTTCAAAGGTTAGCGAGAAAGCTCTTTCACCTGGGTGAGAAGGGAGCAGGGTCCTGCCCTAGCTCTGGCCCCAGGCAGTGGTAGCCACTGTGACACAGAATCCATTTTTGGAGCCCTCAGTCTAAAGATGCTGGAGGAATTAAGCTGCTGATATGAATCTCAGTTCTGAGTGGCGGCCCTGGGGTGAGGAGGAGCACTGGCTGATGGAACTGGTGGAGGCTCTGGAGAGGGAATTCTACTCTCAGATCCTGGGCAGAAAACTTGTGGTTGCTCTAAGACCAGAGCACAGGCCAGAAGCGGGGTAAACTCCTCTCCCTTGATTGTGCCACCTTGGATGAACTGAGAACTTACCCTCCACTTGACAAAGGACTCAAAAGTCAAGTAACTGGCTGGGAAAATGCCCAGAAAAGGGAAAAAAAATAAGACTATAGAAGGTTATTTTCTTGGTGGAAAGGTATTTTCTTCCATCCTTTTGGATGTAAGAAGAACAATGCATACCATCAGAGGAAGACATAAAAGTCAAGGCTGCTGCATCGAAAACCTCCCAAAAAATATGCAATAGTCTCAGACCATGGAAGAGCTCAAAAAGAATTTTGAAAATCAAGTAAGAGAGGTGGAGGAAAAATTGGGAAGAAAAATGAGAGTGGTGCAAGAAAATCATGAAAAACAAGTCAACAGTCTACTAAAGGAAACCCCCCAAAATGTGAAGAAAATAGCACCTTTAAAAATAGACTAACCCAAATGGCAAAAGAGGTCCAAAAAACCAATAAGAAAAAGAATGCTTTAAAAAGCAGAATTGGCCAAATGAAAAGGAGGTTCAAAAGCTCACTGAAGAAAATAGTTATTTAAAAATTAGAATGGAGTAGATGGAAGGTAATGACTTTATGAGAAACCAAGAAATTACAAAACAAAACCAAAAAGAATGAAAAAATAGAAGACAGTGTGCAATATCTCCTTGGAAAAACAACTGACCTGGAAAAAAGATCCAGGATAGGAAATTTAAAAATTATGGGAATATCTGAAAGCTATGATCAAAAAAAAGAACCTAGACATCATATTTCATGAAATTATCAAGGAAAACTTCCCTGATATTCTAGAACCAGAAGGTAAAATAAATATTGAAAGAATCCACCAATTACCTCCTGAAAGAGATCCCAACAGGAAAATTCCTAGGAATATTGTAGTCAAGTTCCAGAGTTCCAAGATCAAGGAGAAAATATTTCAACCAGTCATAAAGGAAAAATTTGAGTATTGTTGAAATACAATCAAGATAACCTAAGATCTAGCAGCTTCTACATTAAGAGATTGAAGGACTTGGAATGTAATATTTTAGAAGTCAAAGGAACTATCATTAAAACCAAGAATCACCTACCCAGAAAAACTGAGTATAATACTTCTGAGGGAAAATGGTCACTCAGTGAAATAGAGGACTTTCAAATATTCTTGATGAAAAGATCAGAACTGAATAGAAAATTTGACTTTCAAACATAAGAATCAAGAAAAGTATGAAAAGAGTACAGATCCAGAAACAAGTCTTGATGTCAAGAAAAAATTTCTTAATAATTAGGACTGTGCTACAGGAAAGTGAGCTACCTTGGGAAATAATGGGGTCAGTTTCTTTGGAAGTTGTCAAGAAGGAACTAAGTGACTACTTGTCAGGTATGTTAAGGTAGTGATCATTTTTTGGTTATGAATTAGACTCTAGGACTTCTGATTCTCCAAGTCTGAATGTAAAATAATTTTCTATAAAGTTGGAAGTTATCATGTTAACATGCTGAGGTGAAGAGGATGTTGTTATGAGTACTGCATGAAGAAGAGAGATGGAGGGGGCGGAGCCAAGATGGCGGAGAAGAAGAATGCACGTTTATGAGCTCCGAACTCACAACCCATAGAATTGAGGTAAAAAGAGATCCCCATAGATTCTGAATCACTGCAGGGGGTGCATAAACATAGGGGAAGAGAGTTCTGTTCCAGTGAGCCCTGGAGAGCCGTCCACAGAGTCCGTCGCGCCCTGGAAAGTGGACCCCATCCCAGCACTTCCCTGGCCACAGCCCCAGAGAAGCTGATCCAAGCAGGCTTCAGGGACAGAAGCTCCAGCCGGGAAAGTCCCTCCACCCACAGAAGCTACAGGTGAGTGAGAGAGACGGCTGGCTGGCCAAGAGGGGGAGCGGAGTGTCTCTGTGACTCGGGCCCCCTTGGGAGGAAGCGGCCACGGCAGAGGCGGGGGCAGGAGGCGGCGGAGGCAGAGGCGGGGGCGGTGGCGGCAGAGGCGGCCAGCGTCCCAGGACTCCCACAGCAGCAGGCAGGATCTTCATTGCTGAAAGTCTCTGCATAAACAACCTGAGGGAGATGAGCCTGGGAGATGGCCCTGCCCTATCCCATTACTGAAGGCCTCTGCATAAAGCCCCTGAGGGAACTGAGCCTGGGAGGTGGGCCGCCCCCACACCCCCACGCACTCCGTTCCTGAAGGTCTCTGCATAAAGCCCCTGAGGGAGCTGAGCCTGGGAGGTGGCCCTGCCCCCACCCCAGCACCTGAACTAAAGCTTGCTGCGGAAAGCCCATTTGAACCTCAGACCCCAAGCACTGGCTGGGCGGATCTAGGCGGGGGTGGACAGGAATCTCAGAAGTCAAGTAGCTGGCTGGGAAAATGCCTAGAAAAGGGAAGAAAAATAAGACTATGGAGAGTTTTTTCAAACAGATGCAAATGATCCCGACTTCCAGATCTGACGAGGAAGTATTCTTGCCATCAGGGAAAGACGTAGAGGGCAGAGCCGCAGTACTCCAGACATCCCAGGGGGATGTCGGATGGGCTCAGGCCTTGGAAGAACTCAAAAAGGATTTTGAAAAGCAAGTTAGACAGGTGGAGGAAAAACTGGGAAGAGAAATGAGAGAGATACAAGAAAAATATGAAAAACGGGTCAATACCTTGGTAAAGGAGACCCAAAAAAATGCTGAGGAAAATAACACCTTGAAAAATAGGCTCACTCAATTGGCAAAAGAGGTTCAAAAAGCCAATGAGGAGAAGAAGGCTTTCAAAAGCAGAATGAGCCAAATGGAAAAAGAGGTTCAAAAGCTCACTGAAGAGAATAGTTCTCTCAAAATCAGAGTGGAACAGATGGAATCTAATGACTTTACGAGAAACCAAGAAATCACCAAACAAAACCAAAAGAATGAAAAAATGGAAGAGAATGTGAAATATCTCATGGGAAAAACAACTGACCTGGAAAATAGATCCAGGAGAGACAATTTAAAAATTATGGGACTACCTGAAAGTCATGATCAAAAAAAGAGCCTAGATATCATCTTCCATGAAATTATCGAGGAAAACTGCCCTGACATTCTAGAACCAGAGGGCAAAATAAGTATTGAAAGAATCCATCGATCACCACCTGAAAGAGATCCAAAAAGAGAAACTCCTAGGAACATTGTGGCCAAATTCCAGAACTCCCAGCTCAAAGAGAAAATCTTACAAGCAGCTAGAAAGAAACAATTCCAGTACTGTGGAAATACAATCAGGATAACTCAAGATCTAGCAGCTTCTACATTAAGGGATCGAAGGGCGCGGAATAGGATATTCCAGAAGTCAAAGGAACTAGGACTCAAACCAAGAATCACCTACCCAGCAAAACTGAGTATAAAACTTCAGGGGAAAATATGGTCTTTCAATGAAACAGAGGACTTTCAATCATTCTTGGTGAAAAGACCAAAGCTGAAAAGAATATTTGACTTTCAAACACAAGAATGAGAAGAAGCATGAAAAAGTAAACAGCAAAGAGAAGTCATAAGGGACTTACCAGAAGTGAACTGTTTACATTCCTACATGGAAAGACAATATTTGTAACTCTTAAAACTTTTCAGTATCTGGGTAGTTGGTGGGATCACACACACACATGTACACGCATGCACGCACACACACATACACACATGCACACACACATAGAGACAGAGAGCACAGATTGAATTGAATAGGATGGGACCATATCTTAAAAGAAATTAAGGTAAATGCTGAGAGAGAAAGGTAGTTGGAGGAAAGAGGGTGAAATGGAATGGGATAATTATATGTCATTTAAGAGGCAAGTAGGAGACTTTTTAGTGGAGGGAAAAAGATGAGAGCTGAGAAAAAAAAAACGAGAAGTTTACCCTCATCACATTTGACTAAAGGAAGGAATAAAATGCACACTCATTTTGGTATGAAAACCTATCTTACAGTATAGGAAAGTGGGGGAGAAGGAGATAAGCAAGTAGGGGGGATGATGGAAGGGAGGGCAAAGGGAGGAGGGAGCAATTTGAAGTCAACACTTGGGGAGGGACAGGATCAAAAGACAGAAGAGAAACAATGAGGGGCAGGGTAGGATGGAGGGTAATTCAGTTAGTCTTGCACAACACGACTATCAGGGAAGTCATTTGCAAAACTACACAGATATGGCCCATATTGAATTGCCTGCCTTCCCAAAGGGAATGGGTGGGGAGGGAGGGATGGGGAGAATTTGGAACTCAAAGTTTTAGGAACAACTGTTTAGTTTTGTGTTGCTACTAGAAAAGAAAACATGCAGTTAATGAGGAATAGAAAGTCATCTGGCCCTACAGGAGAAAAGAGAAGATGGAGACAAGAGAAGGGAGGGATGACAGAAGAGAGGGCAGATTGGAGATAAGGAAAATTAGATTGCTTGGGGTATTGGGGTGGGGGGAGGGGATAAAAGGGGGAAAAATTTGGAACCCACAATTTTGTGAAAATGAATGTAAAAAGTTAAATAAATAAATTTTAAAAAAAAGAAGAGAGACGGACAGCAAAATAATGAAATGATAGGATTACAACAGCTAGTAAGAAATTGACAAAGCATTTCTAACACTGTTCAAGGAACAAAGAATTCTGATTGACATACAAGAGTATTCCAGAGCATTTAGTATAAGCAGGATGGTGCATCTATCATCTACAACTTGATGACAGTATCCCTTAAGTTCACTCAACTGCTTTTGCTTGAATTCTGTATATTCTAAGCAACATTCTGCTCTTAGTTTCCCAAATATGTTGTCCTGCTTGGCAGAGACTGTACAAACCAGTTGACATTAGTAATGCAACCTATATGGTAGTTACATTTCTCATTGAAGATTTTTTTCTCAATTACATGTAAAAACAATTTTAAATATTCACTTTTTACAATTTTGAGTTCCAAAATTTCTCCCTCCCTAAATGCTACTTCTCTCATTTGAGCATTAAAATCCTTTTTCATATTTAAAAAAAACAAACCTTGTTTGCTTCGGTTTTCTCATCTGTAAAACGAACTGGAGGAGAAAATGATGTAAACGACTCCAGTATCTTTGCCAAGAAAATTCAAATGGGGTCACAAAGAGTTCCTCATGACTGAAAGGACTGAACAACGAAACAACAAATGTGTGTGCATGGTGCCAAGTACTTTACAAACATTATCTCATTTAATCCTCACAACAAATCTGTGAGGCATATTTTACAGTTGAGGAATCTGAGGCAAACAGAGGTTACATGACTTGCCCAGGGTCAAACATCAGAATTATGCATATATATTTTACTCTAGTAAGTGGCTTAGAGACAGGATTAGAACTCAGATCTTCCTTACTCTGGACCCAGCACTCTATCCACTGAGTCACCAGATTGATTAGGAAGATAATGGTGCCTTCAGATGAGGAAAGCATTTTTTTAGGGTCAAGATACTGAGTTCTGTTGTGGTCATCTTGACTTTGAGATGCTTATGGGACATCCACTTAAAAGGCAGTTGGTAACATGGGACCAAAATAGTCCAGGAAACTTTCTTGTGGAATTAAATTGCTCTATAAATATGAGATATCATTTGTCCTGTTCCCTTCAAGGAGGCATATTTAGGTGAACTGCCTCTACCTCCCCCCACTTCAAACCCCTTCCCCAAGCTACTTCCACCATCTGCAGCTGCAGTGGTGGGGCAGAGAGCATGATTTTGAAGGCAGAAGATGAGGGCTTGAGACTTTTCGGGTCTCTGTTTGGGGTCTCTCTTCTCTTCAATCTGTCTCCTACATGGCTACCAAAATCATCTTCCTAAAGCATCGATCTGATCAGGTCCCTGTGCTACTGAAGAAATTCTGGTGGTTCCCTATTGCTCAAAGGATAAATATGAAACCCCTGGCTTTGCTTGTTTAAAGCCACTCACAGTGTGACCCTTCTAGTCTTCTGTCTCCCTCCCCTTCCTACACTCCATGTTCTAGCCAAAACAGCCTTGAACTTGGGGTACCTGACGTTAGCATTCTGCTCCTTGGTTCTATTCCTTTGCATGGGCTGTCCCTCAAGTTTGTAATGTACCTCTCCCCCTGACTTCCACTAATTAGGATAATTCAAGCTCATTTCCCACCTTCTGGGAGAAGCCTTTCCTTTAAAAGAAATAGATTTTTATTGATAGCTTTTGTTTTCACATGCCCTAGATTTTCCCTGGATCCCTCCCCCTCTCAAAGAACCATCTCTTATAACAGAGAATTTTTCCAAAAGAGAAAAGAGGAAGAACAGAAGAAAAAAATTCATCAAATCAATCAGAAACAAAAAACCAAGCAAATAACCCCTCCCCCCACTGTTCTATGCATTTTTCCCACACTTATGGACCCCTCCCCCTTCCCCCTTCCCCACCTCTGCAAAGGAGGAGGAGGGGTTTTCTCACATCTTGCAGAAGCTTTTCCTAATCTGCCTAGACCCTTCTCCCTCGAATCTGTGCAGTATTCACTTGTTTCTATCAATATCCTATTCTTCTTGTCCTTCAGCTCAGGAACCAATTTTTCATTTTTGCTTTATGTCTCTAGGGCCCTGCTCATAGTAGATGCTTTGTAAATGTTTGCTTTGAATTGGAGAACTAACTCTTTTACCTACTTTCTGAAGCTTTTTACCTCTCTGAGCCTCAGTTTCCTCACTGATAAAATTCAGATAATAACCCTTGTAATCTCAGTCTGGGCAGCTAGCTAGTGCAGTGGATAGAGAGCCAGACCTGAAATCTGGAAGAGACTCTTCCTCCTGAGTTTAAAACCAGCCTCAGACACTCACCAGCTGGGTGACCCTGGGCAAGTTACTTAATGCTGTTTGTCTCAGTTTCCTCATCTGTGAAATGAACTGGAAAAGGAAATAGCAAACCACTCTAGTGTCTTTGCCAAGAAGACCCCAAATGGGTAGAAGGTAAAGGAGGTAGGACTACAACCAAGAATCACTTACCCAGCAAAATTAACCTTAATACTTCAAGGGGTATTCAATGAAATAGAAGGATTTCAAGCTTTCATTAGGAGAATTGAACAAAAAATTTGATCTCCAAAGTAAAGAGAACATAAGGAACTCAATGGAACTGAACTGTTTATATCTCTACATGGGAAGATATGTATAGGTACTTGGGGTTAAATGACTTGCCCAGGATCAAAGAGCTAGTAAATGTCAAGTGTCTGAAGTCAGATTTGAACTTAGGTCTAGGCTCTTTTTTTTGATCATGACTTTCAGGTAGTCCCATAATTTTTAAATTGTCTCTCCTGGATCTATTTTCCAGGTCAGTTGTTTTTCCCATGAGATATTTCATATTCTCTTCCATTTTTTCATTCTTTTGGTTTTGTTTGGTGATTTCTTGGTTTCTCGTACAGTCATTAGACTCCATCTGCTCCATTCTAATCTTGAGAGAACTATTCTCTTCAGTGAGCTTTTGAACCTCTTTTTCCATTTGGCTCATTCTGCTTTTGAAAGCCTTCTTCTCCTCATTGGCTTTTTGAACCTCTTTTGCCAATTGAGTGAGCCTATTTTTCAAGGTGTTATTTTCCTCAGCATTTTTTTGGGTCTCTTTTACCAAGATATTGACCCGTTTTTCATGCTTTTCTTGCATCTCTCTCATTTCTCTTCCCAGTTTTTCCTCCACCTGTCTAACTTGCTTTTCAAAATTCTTTTTGAGCTCTTCCATGGCCTGAGCCCACTGGACATCCACCTGTGATGTCTGGGATACAGAGGCCCCGACCTCCACGTCTTTCCCTGATGGTAAGTGTATTTCCTCGTCATCAGAATTGAAAGGCGGGAACATCTGTACCCCCTCAAAGTAGCTCTCTATAGTCTTATTTTCCTTCCCTTTTCTAGGCATTTTCCCAGCCAGTTACTTGACTTCTGAGATTCCTGTCCACCCCTGCCTAGATCCGCCCAGCTAGTGCTTGGGGTCTGAGATTCAAATAGGCTTTCTGTGGCAGGCGTGGCTGCTATTCAATGTGAGCTTAAGGTTCTGGTGCTGGGGTGGGGGCAGGGCTGCCTCCCAGGCTCAGTTCCCTCAGGCGCTTTATGCAGAGTCCTTCAATAATGGGGCGGGTGGGGGCAGGGCTGCCTCCCAGGCTCAGTTCCCTCAGGGGGTTTATGCAGAGACCTTCAGTAATGGCCCTGAACTTCTGCCTGCTGCTGCCTGCTGTCCCGGCCACCGCTGATGCCTCTGCCGCTGCCTCTGCCGCTGCCTCTGCCGCTTCCTCTGCTGCTGCCTCCCACAGGGACCCAAGCCACGGAGACACCCCGCTCCCCTCTCGGCCAGCCCAGATGTCTCTCTCACTGACCTGTAGTGTCTGTGGGTGGAGGGACCTTCCCAGCCGCTGGAGATTCCGTCCCTGAAGCCTGCTCGGATCTGCTCCTCTGGGGCCGTGGCCAGGGCAGCACAGGGGTGGACTCTGCTTTCTGGAGTGCGACGGACCCCTGGGGACCGCTCTCCAGGGCTCTCTGGAATGGAGATCTTTTCCACTGTGTTTCTGCGCACCTTGCAGTGATCCAGAATTTGTGGGGTGTTCTTCTTGCAGGAAATATATGGGCTGTGGGTTCGGAGCTAGCATACGTGAGTCTTTCTTCTCTGCCATCTTGGCTCCACCTAGCATCCAAATCCTTAAAGGAGAAATTAAGTGAGTTACAGGTTCATGACCAAAGAAGAGATAGCATTATGAAATATAGAATAGATAATTTTGATTATATTAAATTAAAAAGCTTTTTCACAAACAAAACCAAATGCAACCAAAACTAGATGAAAAGTAGAAAGTTGGAAAACAATCTCTACAGAAAATGTCTTTGAAAAAGGCCTGATTTCTCAAATATATAGAAAACTCAGTCAAATTTATAAGAATACAAGCCATTCCCTAGTTGATAAATGGTCAAAGGATATGAATAGGCAGTTTTCAAATGAAGAAATCAAAGCTATCTATAGGCATTCCAAAAAATGCTCTAAATTACCTTTGATTAGAGAAATACAAATTAAAACAACTCTGTGCTACCACCTCAAACCTATCAAATTATCTAATATGAAGAAAAAAGAAAATGATAAATGCTGGAAAGGACATGAAAAAATTGGGACTCTAGTGAACTGTTGGGGAAGTTGTGAACTAATCCAATCATTCTGGAGAGCAATTTGGAACTATGCCCAAAAGGCAATCAAACTGGGTATACCCTTTGATCCAGCAATATCACTGCTAGTTCTGTATCTCAATGAGATCATAAAAAAGGGAAAAGAATCTACATGTGCAAATTATAGTATCCCTTTTCATGGTGGCAAAATATTGGAAACTGAGAGGATGCCCATCAATTGGAAACTGGATAAATAAACTTTCATATATAAATGTGATGGAATACTATTGTGCAATAAGAAATGATGAACAGGCAGATTTCAGAAAAACCTGGAAAGATTTTCATAAACTGATAAAAAGTGAAATGAGCAGAACCAGGAAAACATTGTACACAGTATCAGCAATATAGTGTCATGGTCAACTATAAATGATTTAGCTCTTCTCAGCAACACAATGATCCAAGACAAATACAAAGGACTCATGAAGGAAAAG
Organism: Bettongia penicillata ogilbyi; assembly: GCA_023548195.1. Classification (NCBI taxonomy): domain Eukaryota; kingdom Metazoa; phylum Chordata; class Mammalia; order Diprotodontia; family Potoroidae; genus Bettongia; species Bettongia penicillata. Next base: position 8,123,557 of record JAJHZJ010000528.1, on the reverse strand, counting down.
GCTATTCACATCCAGATAAAAAACTGATGGACTCTGAATGCAGGTTAAAGCATATTTTTTCATTTACTTTATTCTTTTTTCATGTTCTTTTTTTTGATCTAGTTTTTCTTTTACAACCCTGACTAATATGGAAATATGATTTACCCGATAGCACATGTATAGTCCATATCAAATTGCCTACCATTTTTGAAAGAGGGAAGGGAAAGGAGGGAGAGAGAAAAATGTGGAACTCAAAATCTTATAAAAATTAATGCTAAAAATTGTCTTGATGTGTAATTGGTGAAAAAAATCCAAAATGCTATTAAAAAAAAGAAAAAGAAAATCCCAAATGGGGTCATAAAGAATTGAATATGATTGAAAAATGACCGAACAACAAAAAAATCTCAACCTCCTAAGGTGTATTGTGAGGAAAGTATATTATCAGCCTTGAAGAGCTATAGGGTTGGAAATTCCAGCCAGAAGCTGCTGGTGAAGAGGGGAGGTCAGAAGATGCCTTGGAAGCCAGTCAAAGTATTGTCAGAACAGAAATAGACCTCAGATATTTTCTATTCCAGGATTTTTTGCATTGTAGAAGTCTTTGAGAATCTGGTGAAGCCTATGGATCTCAAGGGGATGTAATTGAAAGAAGTGCTAAATTTCAGGTATATGTTCGTAAAATTTTATATATATATATATATATATATATATGTATATATGTATGTGTGTATATATGTGTGTGTGTATATATATATATATGTGTGTTTATATATGTATGTATGTATTCTGCTCAAAATTAATGGATCCTCTTAAATATATACAGGTTAAGAACTCATTTTTCTAGTTCATTCTTCTTATCGTAACAGACTCAGAAAGAGAAAGCAATTTGCCCAGATCAAAAAGGAGTAGAGTTAGACTTGGCACCCAGGACTGCTAATTCCCATGCCACTGCACCACAGAGACTCACTGAAGCCTCACAGTCCAAGCTGGCACAGCGAGCAATGCAACAGTCAGGGTTTGCCCTTCGGCTCTGCCCCTAACCCTCCAGGTAAATCTGCCTTGGTTCATTTGTTAGTTTCCCAGGTTTGCTACTTTGGCATTATCCTCAAACTCTCACTCACTCGCCATGATATACAATCAATTAACAGATCTTGCATTTTTTACCTCTAAACGTCTCTCATTCCAGTCCCTTTCTCACCAGTCTCTTGGTCACTTGGTTCAGATCCTCATCATCTCCTACCTGGAATATTGCATTGGGCTTCTCATTCTCCTCCCTGCCTCAAGTCCCTCGCCTCTCTCACCTGTCCTCCACACAGCTGCCAAGATAGTTTTTCCTTAAGCATAGGTCTAACCATATTACTATCCTACTCAATAAACTCCAATGGCTCCCTACTGACTTGGGGATAAACTGTGAGCTCAATTTTTTGGCTTTTGAAACCTTTCACAATGTGACCCCACCCCTACCTTCCCAGCCTTTTTATACATTACTGCCTTTTCCTTATCCAATGGTCTAGATCAAATGACCTTATTCCTTACACACTTCTTTCCATTTACCATTTTTGCACCTTTGCACTGCTTGTGCCCCATGCCTTTAATGCATCCTCTCCTCACCTTTACCCAACAGTACCTCTGGTTCCCTTCAGGACTCAGAACAAAGAACCACTTTCTAAATGAAGCCTTTTCTGATCCCCACAACTGCCAGGGCCTTTCCTTCCTAAAAGCTTTGCATTTCTTTTGTAAATATTTTGTTTTATATTTATTTTTAATGAATAAGTGTTTGTTTTCTCTTTCCCACTCCCCACCCCACAAAAAAAGAAAAAAAAACCCTTGTAACAAATATACCTAGTCAAACAAAACACATTCCCACATTGACCATGATCAAAAAACATACATTATTCTACATCCTAGAAATATTCTGTATATTCTGTTTAATTTATATATAATATATGTCTATGCATATGTATACACATATGTGCACATATGTGTGCATGTATACATAAATATACCTATCAAAGTATATACACATATAAACAATATATGTGAACGTACATACACTTGCTCTAATAGACCACATGTTTTTTTGAGGGCACAGATTATTTCATTTTAATCTTTTTTATCCATGTTAGTGGCTTCTTTGTGGAACCTGGCTCACTTCTGCCCTTTTGTCATTATCACCTTCACTCAACCTTCAATCTTGGGAAAAGTTTCCCAGAGGAACCCTGGCTGAATCTGACTGTGAAATGAGCTCCTCTCTTTACCTTTCTCTATGTAGCAATGCCTCAAAGCCCTACCCTTATCCCCCTTCCACTACCATTCAGGCCTCCTTTGGAAGTATATAAAATCCACTTTGGTCACATTATTCTGGTCTTTGTGCTGGGGGATGGGGGGATGCTCTTTCCATTCTGGGGAGGATTGGAATAAACTGGAGCAAAGCCAGAGGAGGTTGACCAGGAGGACCAGCCAGGAGGCTGAGGAGGATGAGTTGAAGAAACTGGGGAAGTTTAGTGTGCAAAAGAGAGAATAGGACAGGAAACCTGATAGTTCTCTTCAAATATTGAAATGATTGTTGGAGAGAAGGGAATAGACTTGATCTGCTTGGTTCTCCACTAAAAATAGAGGAGAGAAGCTGGAGAGATGCAGATTCTGGCTGCACAAAAAGGAAATGTTTTCCAACAATGGGATCTATCCCAGAGTGAAATGTGTTGCCTTGGAAGAGGGAGGGTATCCCTTGGCCTGGAGATCTTTACATGCCGTCCGGATGACCACTACTGGAGGATATTGTAGAAGAAATTCACTCTCCTGCTACCCTTCCTGGCTTCACGCACATCATTTTTCCTCCATGTGCTCCTTTTCTAGATAAACCAACCTTTTTGCTCTCCCTTGCATATGAAATACTGGGGATGCCCTTCCTCCTTATTTCTTTTGTGCATCCCCCTGGCCCTGGCTGCCCAGACTCCATCCAAACTGCTTGGCTGATCATGTCACTTGGATGAGATGAGAGTCACCAGCTCTTTTCCTTCCAGTGAGAAGGAGGATCACCAACCCTTCCCATCTGCCTTAAATGCCAAGTCCTCCAGCCTTTACTATCTACCCTGCCTCTGTGCTTTCCAGACTCCTGGACGTTTTCATCTTACCTACTGGTGCAATAGAAGTAAAATCCAGATCTTATTATCCCCTCTGATACTGAGCATCCTTAACACTTCTGGCTTTTTGTATCTGCTCTGTAGCTGAACTCTCTCTCATGAGTTGCTTCCCTCAATTAGAGTGTGAGCTCCTTGAAAGTAGGAATTAACTCACTTTTTTTTGTTTTTCTGTATTGCCAGTGCTTAGCACATAAAAATGGTACAAGTACTTTTTCATTCATTCATTCATTCATTCAATAAATAAATCAATCTCCCATCTTTATGTTTTGTAGAGGCTTTCCCCTTTGTCTGGAATATATTTTCTATATCTTGGAATTCCTACTTTTCTCCAAAGCTTAGTTCATAGACCATCTTCTACATGAGATTTTTCCTAGTCTCTTGCTCTTCCTCCTCCAAAGTTAGAATTTCCCCCACAAACTACCCTGTATTTATTTTCTATATACTTATATGTATGCATATTCTCTCCCTTGATAAACTGTACACTCCTTGAAGGAAAGGAACTGTTTCATTTTTGCCTTTGCATTCCTAGCATCTAGCAACCTGTTCAGGAGATATTCTCTCCCACAGGAGAAGTGAGGAGACATATTAATACTAATTTGATATGTAACAAATATTTACTGATTGATTTGATTTTTGACTCTTTTTAATCAGATTAGTTAAGGGCTAGTCAATTTTATTAGACTTTTCAAAAAATGACCTTTTAGTTTTATTCATAACTTTTATGGGTTTTCTTTTGTTTCCAGCTTACCTAATCCCATCTAATTTTTAGCATCTTCTCTTTTGTGCTTATTTTAGGTTTGTTTTTGTTGTTTTTCTAATTTTAAAAATGCATATTCAGTTAATCAATCTTATCTTTTTCTATTTTGTTAAGGTTATGTTGTAAAGACATGATTTTCCCTCTGAGGACTGATTTAGCTGCACTCCAGAAATTTTGGTATGTTGTTAATTATCATTTTCTTTTACATAGTTATTAATTGATTCTATAATTCATTCTTTGACCCACTCATTACTTAGGATTTCATTGTTGTCTTCATTTGGATGTGTATCTTTTGCTTGTGGTTTCTGAGCCAATTATGCATTATTGTGTATTAACTCTATCTTTTTACATTTTTGTGGCTATATCTCTGTGTCCTAGTACATGGTCACTTTTTGTAGAAATTTCATGTGATATTGAGAAATATGTATAATCTTTTTCTGTCCCATTTAGAAGATATTGTTTTCTTTTAACTCCAGTTTTTTCAGAAATTTGTTCAATTTCATATTTTCTCTTTTGTTTTTTTTGTTCGACATTTAAAATTGAGAGAAGAATAGTAAAGTCTCCTGTCACTACTGTGTTACTACCAATGTATTTTTGTGAACCAGAGCATGTTTCCTTTATGCATTTGGGTGCTTAGGCATTTGGAACATATAAGTTTATTACCTGTGGCTCCTTTTAGTATGATATGGTTTCCTTATTTATCTTATTTGATTTTTTGAATACTTGTTTTTGCTTTGTCAGATAGTATGATTGCAACTCTTGATTTTTTGGGTTTCTTGATGCATAGTAAGTGATTTTTTCCATCCCCTTGATTTTATTTTGGGTATTCCAATAGATTGTATGGTTTTTATTTTCTTATCCAAACTGACACGTTTTCTTTTTTTTTTTGGATTGTTTGATCCCTTCACATTTAAAGTTAGGAGAGATTTATATTTTTCTCCATCTGTCTCTAATATTTAATTTTTTCACATTATGATTATCTCCCTTTTCTTCTGTTAACTGAGTACACTATATTCCTTCAGTTATTTCACCATAACCTTTTTTTTAGGTGGCTCTGTTTCTTCTGTCTCTATCCCTCTCACCTTTGGTCACCTCCTGTAATTTGTTAACCTTTTCTCTTTGGGGTTTTGCTTATTTGTTGTTCCTTTTTCTCTCCTGATTTTATCTGGGTACATAATTCCCCCCCTTTCCCTTTCAATCAAATAGATTCTCCCCTTGTCTCCTCCCCTTCAATTAGTCTTGTTCATTAAATTTTAAAAAATTCAAATTTTGCATCCCTTTCCAAAAGAAGATTTCTCTCACTCCCCTCACTATTCATTCTTTCTTTAAATCTACTAAAGTAGACATAATTATCTGACCTTTCTCTTTTTTCTGTATTCCTCATGTAATCAAAACTTCCAAGGTATCAATTCTAGGCTCTTCCCTCTAAGTTTCTACCAAAATCTTGTGGAACTTGCTCTGTGGATTTTCCCTTTTTATTTTATCTCATTTCCAGAACAATGCCAATTATTGCAGGTGTCAGGGAAGAAATTGCTCTGCGGCAGCACCTCCCCCTCCACCACATCTTTGATTATACAGCCTACCATTGATCTATAGCATCCCTTGGTTTCCTTCTCTATTGCCTGAAAATCTCCTCCCTGGGACCATTTTCTCTCATTCTCCCAGGTGCCAAATGTTCCCAGGAGTTCTAACTACCTCCCTCCTGAAGTAGGAGACTTTTCAAGCACCAAGTCCCTCAGACCATACCTAACATGAAGCCCTCATCTCCTTCACGGACCATCCCTCTTCACTCATAAGAGCATTAGTCAGTGGAACTTCCTCCCACCATTGAAGCAGGATCTCCTTTTCCCTCTTTTTTCAATCTTTCCTCCTCCTCCCCATCCACTATCCCATAGACTTTTCTCTTTCTGAGACCACAGGAGACACCCTCCCTTCATTTTCAATCTTTGATTTGACCTTAGCACATTCCTCTCGGTCCTCTTCCTCCCATTCCCTCTTTTCCATGTGCCCTACCATGTCATGATGTAATTCCACCACCACTACCCCGACAAAAACATTGACTTACCTGTAGGTAGAGTGTCTCCAGTTTATGTCCACGATGCCTCAGGCCTGCCCCTTCACTGTAATCTTCACTTACCTTCTGCCTTCTCACCTGTCTTCTTGGATATATTTAGAAAGAATTTTCTTTCTGTTTTTTTCTGCTATCACTCTGTTGCTGTTACTGTCATTGGCTAGTGTATTTATTCAGTCCTCCTGCATTTTTATCTGTGGTGTTCAAGAAGCAAATAATCTCTTTAGTTCTGTTTTTCTTTCTAAAAATATTTAAAACACCTCTGTATTATTAAATGATCATCATTTTTTATTTATGATTAAGCTCAGATTTAGTTCACCTTGAGCTGCATCTCAATCTCCATTGCTCTTTGGAACACATTATTACAGTCTCTCCTATGTTTTTAGTGGATAAATATAGTCTTGCAGTTTAGAGCTTTGCAGCAGTGGTGCTATAGGGTTGTCTTCCATGGTGCTAGCTGTCTATTGCCTCCCAGGCAAACTTCTGCCACCTGGAGCCCAGATACTATACAGCACTGGAAAGAGGGAGGGGAGTCCAGAGTAGAGGTGGATTTTGTTGCACATCCTACCTTATGGGTCAGGTCCTTGGGTCTACTAGTGCAGCCTTGTTGCTGGTCACATTGAAGGTAGGAGAGGGGTGCTAAGTGAGCTCAGGGTCAGTTAGCATCAGCTCATTTTTTAAACTCTATTTTGTATTCTGGACGTCCTAGGCCATGGAAACAGATGAAGTTGCTTTATCTTTGACACATAATTTATGTTTTGGAGAGGTTTGAGAGCTCTTGGGGAATCAGTCTAGTCCTCTATCTTATTGCTCACATGATCCAAAACTCTGAACTGACATTATCTGATTTAATTTTCACAAAAGCCCATCTATTGTTATCCTCATTTTTATAGATGAAGAAGCTGAGGCCCCCAGAGGTGTAATGGGTTGCCCAAGGTTACACACCTAAGAAGGGGTTGCACTAGGGTTTGAATGCAAGTATCCGGATTCTAAGTCCTACAGGATGACACCACGTGAGAACTCTCTGAAAGCAAAGACTGGGCCAACTTCTCTGTGTCTCTCCTCCATTGCCTGCCCCAATCTTCTCCATGCCTTCCCTACAATTTCCATGCCAGCACTGGGCTTGAGGCTGAACTCATAATGAGCTATGAGGTAGGAGGTTCTGTATCTCAGCTCAGAATAAGGGGCAGGTGGATAAGGATTTGGTTTCCTTGCCTCCTCCTTTCCCAGGAAAGTAGTTCATGAGGCTGCCTGGCCAGTGGGGAAGACTCTTGGCTGAGCCTCACAGGGAGGAAAGCAGATGGGGAGGGGGAGTAGAGAGGATGCCCAGAGAAGGACGAGAGAGGAACAGAGGGAGGAGAGACAGAGAGAGAATCCGTCAAGGACAGTGACTTCAAAAAGAGGACTGACAGTTCCCCTGTGGCGGAATTCACGTCTCCTCCCACACTGTCCCCTAAACAAACACTGCTCTGCCTAGTGCTTTCCCAGAAAACCTTCACACATCGTCACACACATGCACCCACATGCCAACTCATTCCTCCCCCGAGCAAGCACATATATGTATACACACACACCCCATAGAAACACAGAGACACCTTCCTTTTCCAAGTACACACATATATCTACAAAATACCATGTCACTTCTCTTACCTGTCACTTTATTTTTCTTCTAGGTACACAGGTATACATAAGCCTGAGCAAATACACACACGTACACATATGCCACCTCCTTCTTCCTTGAGCACATGCCTATGTGTACCTGCCAGCTACCATGTTTTCCCACAGACCCAAGTACCCACGTGTTGCCACATTTCTCCCGTATATACACCCACTCCCATATGCCAACTCATTCTTCATCCAGGCAGGCGCACACATAGTCTTCTGCCGTGTACACAGTTATACCCATGCCAGCTCCTTTTTCCAAGAGCAGAGAGATGTGCCCACATGCCATATTCTTCCCCTGCAGAGAGATGTGCCCACATGTTGCCTTATTCCTCCCTAGCACATATGTGTAGCACACATGCTACTGTGTTGCTCCTTAGCTCCTATGAGCCGCTCCCTCCCTCACCTAAGCACATACACACTCACACTCATGCCTTCATTACTCAAATTTTCAGTTTTTACATATTGCTGTTTGGTCATGCCAAGCACGTCCAACTCTTTGTGACCCTGTGAACCATGCTATTCATGGGGCTTTCTAGGCAAAGATGCTGGAGTGGTTTGCCATTTCCTTCTCCAGTGGATTAAAACAAGAAGTTAAATGACTTGCCCAGGGTCACACAGCTAGCAAGTGTCTGAGGCTGGATTTGAATTCAGGTATTCCAGACCCTAGAGCTCCATCCACTGAGCCAACTAGTGGTCCTTATTTTCACATATACCCATACATCAGGATGCTATTGTTTCATAGACATTTTCTTACATACCACCATATTCCCCACCTTAAGCATTCACATGTCCTCACAAGTCAGCACCCTTTTCCTATGTTTACAAGTACACCCAACATGCCGCCATCTTTTCTCATAGAGACATGTCTACCTACAACCACATTCCTCTCTGGGTGTCTCTACACATCCCCACATTCATACACATGTGAAAACACCCCCACTGTATTCTGTCCCTCCTTAAATAATACACTCACATACCACATACTACACTCTTCTAAGCGTACACTCCAGTGCTTTCATCCTTTGTACAAGCAAGTATACATGTCACCATATTCTCCCCTACACCCATAAATCTACTCTCTGCTTCTACCATTCCCCTTACATAAGTACACCTACCTATGCACCACTATAGTCCACTTCTAAACATACCCATTTGTACACATATATACACACATATACATCAAAACCACAGTCCCTTCTCTAATTCAAACCATGGAAAGGGTGACTTTGCAAACTAGTAGAACAGACTAACTCCTCTGTGTGACCTTAGCTAAGTCACTTTCATTTCCAGGGCCTCAATTTCTTTATCTCTCAAATGAGGGAGTTTATCTGTTACCTCCTCAGCCTTCTAGGAAGAAGAGAAAACCTTGGCAAATAAAGGCTACTGTCATCACCTGTAGTCACACATATATGTGCTCAAACATATAGGCAGACACAAATATGGATACTACTCACTTGCATATGCATCCACACACTGAATCACATATGCAAAGGCAGACACACAGCTAAGAGCTGACATGCATGTATACTCTGAGCAGGGAAGGTGTGTAGGATCATGGGAGTAAGCCACTACATCCTGAATTACTCTCCTCACGACCACAAATTCATTCTGTCCCTTTGCTGGATGTGTGTGTGTGTGTGTGTGTGTGTGTGTGTGTGTGTGTGTGTGTGTGCAGAGGGGACCAGGCCTGGGAAGGAGAACGAGAGCTAATTTCATGCCTGTGACTCCACTGGCCCCAAGTTTTCTGATTTCATCTGCCCCCCAGCTCTGACTCTTTTTTGGGACGGTAACACAAAACGGCACATAGGTCCCTCCCCCAGGATCCTGGGGCTCCTGGAGATTGTCTCTTTGGAACCTTGGGACCAGAGTTGCCCTTACTTTGACATTTCTCTGCCAGAGAGCCCAACTTGGAGCAATTCCCCTTTGGGGACCTCCTCGTTCCTTTTGGAGAGGTGGTAGGATTAATTTAAGATAATGTTAGCGTGAGTGACGGGTCTGGCTTTTGTGTTCTCCTTGTCTATTTTCCGCTTGGTTGACCACGGTAAAACTCAGCTGTTCTTCCATTCCCACAGCACTGGAGACCTAGGCTCTGGCTGCCCCTGTTCCTACAAAGCTGGAGCCCCCAACCCCAGAGGAATATCCTTTTTTTCAATGAAAACACCAATTCTTCTTGGTCCAGGTTGGTCCAGACCAGAAGGGTGACAGCAGATCTCACCAGCACCAAGACCCTGTTTCTTCCAGCCCTTTCCAAAGACTGCAACTCAACCTCCCCCTTCCCTGGATCTGAGCTCTAACACCCAGTAGCTGAGGAACTGGTAAGAAATTACTTCATTCTTCTGAGCCTCTGTTTTCTCATCTATGAAATGGGTTGCCTTGTTCACAGGCTTGTTGTGAAGAAATATCTTTGAAGACCTTGAAGTACTGTGAATAGGACAGTTATTGGAGCAGCACCCTTGCTGGAGGGAGAGGAGCAAGGCTTCACTGTGTGATCTTGAGTAAGTCTTTTCTCTTTTCTGGCCCTCAGTTTTCCCATTTGTGTAACAGAGATAATGAATCTCATGTTTATAATAGAGATAACTTGATTCCCAGAGTGGATGGCCAAGCTCAGACTATGTGTGAAAGGCATAAGAATCATAGACTGATATATTTAGTTGGAAGGGACCTTTGTGCTATCTTGTCCAAACTTTTCATCTTCCACGTGAGGAAGCTGAGGCCCAGGTCACATAAATGATAAGTAGCAAGGTAGGGTTTTAAACTTGGGCCAAAAAAGTTCTCCCTCCTGTCTCACCATCTTCTCTCCCACTTTAGTCTAAGCCACTGGGCTTCCCTGGCTCTCAGGGAATCTTCCCCGCCTTCTATGCCCTAGTTCCTTCCCTCCTCCCCTGGAATATCTGAAGGCGAGCAAGTTTATTTTCTGAATCTTCCCAGAGATAATTTCGCACCCCGGACCAGCCACGAGTGAAGCTCGAAATTTTTAAAGGTCAGCATCTATATTTGAATTTCCCCTGATAAAAATAGTGCTTCATAAGAGTTTAGACTGTTCCGGTGGAGAGGCAGCAAAGGGACAGAATGAATTTGTGGTCTTGAGGAGAGTAATTCAGGATGTAGTGGCTTACTCCCATGATCCTACACACCTTCCCTGCTCAGAGTATACATGCATGTCAGCTCTCAGCTGTGTGTCTGCCTTTGCATATGTGATTCAGTGTGTGGATGCATATGCAAGTGAGTAGTATCCATATTTCTGTCTGCCTATATGTTTGTGCACATATATGTGTGACTACAGATGTGTTGTCATGTATGTGAGTGAGTTTGGTATGTATTTACATGTGTGTTCAATGTCTTTGTGCAGATAGAGAAGACCTTTATTATTTATCACTCATTATTATTTATTTACTTTTTATTTATTTTATGTGAAGCTCTGGGTATAAGAATAGCAGCACAAGGGCTCAAGACCATGCCTGTCCTCAAGGAACTTATACTCTAATGGAGAAAGGTGACACATAAAGGGGAGCTGAGAAGCAGGGGGAGGGGAGAAAGTGGAAGGGTGCTTGTCAGGCAGCTCTCTAAGAGGAAAAAAAGCCAAGAGAGTGGAGTCAGGAGTGAAGTGGAGTTTTGATGGGGTCCCTCTTGAAACACTGGACCAGTCAGGGAGTCACTAATCAGGAAAGTGGGGTACATGTGTTTGCATGTATGAAATGTATGTCTGTGCTTAGCATGTTTGTGGCTGTATATGTTTGGGGTGTGTGTACCAATTGTATGTGTTTGTGAGCATGGAAATGGTTTTATACTCCTTCATGGAGTATTTGTGTCTAGAATCCTGGGTGACCCTGGACAAGTCACTTAAACTCTCTCAGACTCAGTTGCCTCATCTGCCAAATGGGGATAGAATAAAGCAACTACTCAAGATTGGCAGAGCCAAGATGGCAGAAAAGAGACAGGAACTCACCTGAGCTCTCCCAAATTCCTCTCCAAACAACTTTAAAATAATGCCTCAAATAGAATTCTGGACCAGTAGAGCCAACAAAAAGTTGATATGAAATTGTTTTCCAGCCCAAGACAGTTCTAGGAAGTTTCCAGGAAAGGTCTGTCCAGCTGTGGTGGAGGTCAGTCCCAGAGTACATGAAGGCCCCACCTTGGTAACACCAGCAACAGGCCATGGCAGCAACTATAAAAGTGGCAGCAACAGCTTTAGGAGCTACTCCGCCCATAGGTGGTGAGGAGGTCAGACAACTTGTCAGAAAGAAATCACGGGGACCGTTTGCAGGCACTGGATTAAAGACCCTGTTGCATTGTCTGTACACGGTTCTAGGTAGCAATTCAAGGGCAAAGAAAGGCAATCACAGTAGAGCAGGGACCTGAATCACAGTCCTTGGGTCAAAAGGAGCAAGAGCTCTTGTGGTTGCAGGGAAGCAGGGGTCCTGATCACAACTCCAGGGCTAAGAGGAGCATGAACATTTGCAGCTACATGGGAATAAGGCCTTTTCACAGGTAAAGATCAGAACAAAGGTCAGGAGAGCAGAGAGCACAAACCTCTCCTTGGATCAAATTTATGGACCCCTCCCCCCCCAGATCTAGCTCTGAAAACAGCAATATGAAAACCTGAAGTTTGGGACAGTGCCCCTTCCCCACCAAGAGCAGAGCCCAGCTTGAAAATAAAATTAAAAGTCAAGGAATAGGCTGGGAAATGAGCAAACAACAACACCAATAAGAACGTGACTATAAAAAACTACTATGGTGACAGGGAAGATCAAGACAAATTCAGGAGAAAACAATGATATCAAAATAGTTACAAGCAAATCCTCAAAGAAAAATGTGAATTGGACACAAATCCTATACGAATTTCTGAGGCAGCTCAAAAAGACTTTTAAAAAATCAAGTAAGAGAGATTGGAGAAAACTGGGAAAAGAAATGAGAATGATACAAGAAAATTATGAAAAGAAAGTCAATACATGTACTGATGGATATTGAAGTGAATGGAACCAGGAGAACATTGTACATAATAACAGCAATACTGTTTAATGAAGAATTGTGAATAACTTGACTGTTTCAGCAATACAAGGATCCAAGACAATCCAAAGGACTAATGATGAAGTATATTATCCACCTCCAGGGAAAGAATTGATATTGATTAAATACAGACTTGAAGCATGCTATTTTTCACTTTTTTCCTTTTTTCCCCTTTTATTTGAGTCCTCTTGTACAAAACGACTAATATGGAAATGTTTTACATAATTTTAAGAGAAAGAAAATCAACAGCTTGGTAAAAGAGGCACCCAAAAATACAGAAGAAAGTAACATCTTTAAAAACAAAATTGTGAGTTACAAAAGTGTGCATACCCTTTGATCCAACAACACCACTTCTAGGTCTGCATCCCAAAGAGATTATAAAAATGGGAAAATGACCCACATGTACAAAAGGATTTATAGCAGCTCTTTTTCTGGTGTCAAATAATTGGAAATTGAGAGTATGTCCATCAATTGGGGAACAACTAAACAAGTTGTGACATGTACATGTAATGGAATACTATTGTGCTATTAGAAATGAACAGGTGGGCTTCAGAAAAACCTGGAAAGACTGAAGCTAAGTGAAATGAGAAGCGCCAAGAGACCATTGTACACAGTAACAGCCACATTGTACAATTACTGACTTTGATAGATTTAGTTCTTCTTAGCAATGCAAAGATCTAAGACAACTCCAAAAGACGTATGAGAGAAAATGATATTCACATCCAGAGAAAGAATTTTGGAGTCTGAATGCAGATAGAAACATACAATTTGCTCTCCTTTTTTGTTATTTTGTTTTGTTTTTTCTTTCTCCTCTTTCTTCCCGTTAGTTCTAATTCTTTTTTACATCATTACTAATGTGAAAATAAGTTTAAAGATTGCACTCTGTCCGGAGGAGGTAGAAGGAAAAGGGAGGGAGAAAATGAAAAATTTAAAATCTCGTGGAAGTGAGTGTTGAATACTAAAAATAAATAAATTATTTTTTAAAAAGGGGAAAAAACAGAATTCATCAAGTGGTAAAAGAGGTACAAAAATTCACTGAAGAACAAAACTCCTTTAAAAAGAGTGTAATTGGCCAAATGGAAAAAGAGGCACAAAAGCTTGTTGAAGAAAATAATTCCTTAAAAATTAGAATTGAGTAAGTGAACACTAATGACTCCATGAGACATCAACAAACAATAAAGTCAAAAGAATAAGAAAATAGAATAAAATGTGAAATATCTACTTGGCTATTTGGGTGACTTGGAAAAGATCTAGGAGGGAGAATCTGAGAAGTATTGGACAATCTGGAAGCCAAGATTAAAAAAAAAAGAGACATCATATTTCAAAAATTATCAAGGAAAACTGCCCTGATATCCTAGAAGCAAGGGTAAAATAGAAATTGAAAAAAAAATCTACTGATCACCTCCTGAAAGAGATCCCAAAATGAAAACTCCCAGGTACATTATGGCCAAATTCCAGAGCTCCCAGGTCAAGGAGGAAATATTGTTAGCAGTCACTAAGAAACAATTCAAATACTGTGGAGCCACACTCAGGATCACAAGATTTAGCAGCTTCCACATTAAGGGAGCAAAAGGCTTGGAATATGATATTCTGATGATCAGAGGAGCCTGGAATACAATCAAGAATATTCTACCCAGAAAAACTGAGTATAATCCTGTAGGGGGAAAATGGATGTTTAATGAAATAGAGAACTTCCAAGCATTTCTGAAGAAAAGACCAAAACTGAATAGAAAATTTCACTTTCAAATATAAGACTAAAGAGAAATGTAAAAAGGCAAACATGAAAGAGAAATCATAGAAGATTCAATAAGATTAAACTGTTTACATCCCTACGTGGGAAGATGACACTTGTAACTCCTAAGAACTTTATTGTTATTAGGGAGTTAGAAGGAGATGGATGTGAATTGATTATGATGGGATGGTTTCAAAAAAATAAAAGGGTCAGTGAAAAGAGTGATACCCTGGGATGAGAGGGAATGGTGAGGAAGAATAGAAAAAATTATCTCACATGAAAGAGGATGAAAGAAAGAGCTTTTACAGTAGAGGGGGAAGGGGGTGGTGGTGGACAATATGAACCTTACTCTCACTGAAATTGACTCAAAGTAAATAGTATACACAATCATCTGGGTATAGAAATCTATCTTACCCTACATGGAAGTAGGAAAGGAAGAGAATAAGAGAAAGGGGCAGCTGATAGAAAGGAAAGCAGATTAAGGGAGGCAACAATTAAAAGCCAAATAGACTTTTAAGAAGGTTGGATGGAGAGAAATACACAATAATCATAATTGTGGATGTGAATGAGATGAACTCACCCATAAAATAAATGACTAGCAGAATGGATTAAAAATCAGAATCCTACAATATGTTCTTTATAAGAAACAGACTTGAAGAGACACACAGAGTGATAACAAAGGGCTAGAGCAAAATCTATTATACTTTAGCTCAGATTTAAAAAAAGACAGGGTTAGCAATCATGAGCTTAGGCAAAACAAAAGCAAAAGAACTAACTAAAAGAGATAACCAAGGTAACTACATTTTGCTCAAAAGTACCTTAGATAATAAAGTAATATTAGTATTAAACATATATACACCAAATGACAGTATCTGAATTCTTACAGGAAAAGTTAAATGAGTTACAGGAAGAAACAGACAGTAAAACTATAATAGTGGGGGGACCTAAACTTTCCCCTCTCCAAACTAGATAAATCTAACTATAAAATCAAGTGAAAGAAGGAGAATGGAATCTTTAAAAAGTTAGATATGATAAACCTTTGGAGAAAAATTAATGGAAATAGAAAAGAATATACCTCTTTCTTAGCTGTAAGTCACACCATCATAAATTGACCATTTATTAGGGCATAAAAACCTCAGAACCAAATGCAGAAAAGGAGTAATATTAAATGCTTCATTTTCAGACTATAATGCAATAAAAATTACATTCAGTAAAAGTCCATGGAATCAAAGAGGAAAAAAGAAGTAAATGCCTGGATATTAATGGAAACTAAATAATGTAATCCTAAAGTATGAGTGTATCAAAGAATGAATCATAGAAAGAATCAATAGTTTCATTAAAGAGAATGACAACAATAAGACATCACACCAAAACTTATGGGATATAACCAAAGCATTATTAGGAGAAAATTTATATCTCTAAATAGTTATATCAATAAAAGAGAAATAGCAAATCCATGAGTTGGTCATGCAACTAAAACAAACAAGAAATTAAAACGAACTTAAAATCCTCAATTGAACACAAAACTGGAAATCATGAAAATCAAAGGAGAGCTTGGTCTCAGGCCATGGATGAGTCCAAAACAGATTTTGAAAACCAAGTAAGAGTGGTAGAGGAAAACTTGAGAAAAACAATAGTGATGCAAGAAAATCATAAAAAAATAAATCAACAGCTTGAAAAAAGAGGCAAAAAAGTACTGAAGAAAATAACACCTTCAAAAAAGCCTAGGCCAAATGATAAAAGAAATACAAGAAGCCATTGAGGAGAAGAATGCCTTAAAAAGCAGAACTAGTCAAATGGGAAAAGAGGCACAAAAACTCACTGAAGAAATAAAACTTATTCAAAAAGTAGAATTGGCATGGAAAAGGGAGTATGATAGTTCACTGAAGAAAATAATTTCTTAAAAATTAGAATTGAGCAAATGGAGGTTAATGACTTTTTGAGAAATCAGGAAACAATAAAGTAAAATTGAAAGAATGAAAGACTAAAAGACAACATGAAATATTTCATTGGAAAAACAATGGACCAGTAAAATAGATCCAGGAAAGATCATTTAAAAATTATTGGATTACCTGAAAGCCATGATCAAAAAAAGAGCCCAGAAATCATCTTTCAAGAAATTATCAAGGAAAACTGTTCTCATATTCTAAAACCAGAGGATAAAATAGAAATGGAAAGAATCCACTAATCACCTCCTAAAAGAAATTCCAAAGTGGAAGCTCCCAAGAATATTAAAGCCAAATTCCAGAACTTCCACGTCAGGGAGAAAGTACTACAAGCATTCAAAAATGAAACAATTCAGGTGGTGTGAAGTCACACTGAGGATAACACAAGATTTGGCAGCTTCTAAATTAAAGCATCAAAGGACTTGGATAAAACCCAGCAAAACTGAGTATAATTTTTCAATAAGAAAAGAATGGATTTTCAATGAAATAGAGGACTTTCAAGCATTCTTGATGAAAAGACCACAGGTGAATGGAAAATTTGACTTTCAAATACAAGACTCAGGGGGACATAAAAAGGGAAATAGGAAAGGGAAATTATAAAGGACTTAATAAGACTAAATTGTTTACATTCCTATATGAAGAGATGATACTTGTAACTCATAAGAACTTTCTCATTAGTAGAGTAGTTAGAAAGAGCATATATATATATATATATTATATATATGTGTGTGTGTATGTATACATACACAGAAGGCACAGATGTGAGTTGAATACGAACAGATTATATCTAAAAAATAAGATTAAGGGTGAGAGAGGAATGTACTTAGAAAAAGGGAAAGGGAGAGGTAGAATGGAGTAAATTATCTCACATAAAAGAGGGAAGATAAAGTTTTTACAGTGGAGGGGAAGAAGGGAAAGGTGAGGGAAAGTGAGTGAATCTTATTCTCAGCAGACTTATCTCAGAGATGGAATAACAGGGACACTCAGTTGGATATAAAAATTTATCTTACTCTACAGTAAAGTAGGAATGGAAGGAGATAGGAGAATGGGGGGGTGACACCAGGGAGGGCAGTTTGGGGGAGGGGGATACTCAGAAGCAAAACACTTTTGAAGAAAGACAGGGTGAAAAGAGAGAGAATAGAATAAATGAGGTGAAGAGATAGGATGGAGAGAAATACAGTTAGCAATAGTAACTGTGAAAAAAATTTTGAAGCAAGTTTCTCTGATAAAGATCTCATTTCTCAAAAATATAGAGAATTGAGTCAAACTCATAAAAAGAAGAGCCATTTCCCAACTGATAAAAAGTTATGAATAGTTATTGGATAAAGTAATCGAAGTTATCTATAGTCACATGAAAAATGTTTGAAATCACTATTGATTGGAGAAGTGAAAATTAAAAATAATTCTGTGGTACTATATCATATCTATTAGATTGGCTAATAGGATAGGAAAAAAAGACAAATGGTGGAGGGGATGTGAGGAAAATGAGTCAGTAACGCACTATTGGTGGAATTGTGAACTAACTCAACCATTCTGTAGGGCAACTTGGAACTACCACTACTAGGTCTGTATCCCAAAAGAGATAAAAAAAAACCCCAAGAAGTAAAAGCACCTACATGTGCAAAAGCATTTATAGCAGCTCTTTTCTGGTGGCAAAGAATTAGAAATTGACGGGATGCCCATCAATTGGGTAATGGCTGAACAAATTGTGCTATGTGATTGTGATGGAATACTATTGTATTATAAAAAGTGATAAACACAATGCTCTCTGGAAAGACTTGGAAAAGGGAAACCTGGAAAGACTTACATAAGCTGATGCAAAGTTAAATGAACAGTGTACAAAATAACAGCAATATTGTAAGATGATCAACTGTTAATGACCTAGCTGTACCCAGCAATGCAATGATCCAAGATACCTCTGAAGGACTTACAATGAAAAATGCAATCTATCCCCAAAGAACTAGTGGTATCTGAATAAAGACTGAAGCATACTTTTTTCATTTTATTTTTCTTGAGTTTTTTTGTTCACAAAATAACTAATATGAAAATATTTTGCATGACTTCACATGTATAACCTATATAGAATTATTTGCCTTCTCAATGGGCAGGGGGGAGGGTTGGGGAAAGGAAGGGAGAGAATTTAGAATGGAAAGTTTTAAAAATGTTAAAAATTGTTTTTACATGTAAGTGGAGAAAAAATAAAATACCAGAAATAAATCCAAATAAAGTCAGATCTGAACAATAGAGAAATATGAATTGCTCATGAGTAGGTAGAGCCAATACAATAAAAATTACAATTCTACGTAAGTTAATTTATTTATTCAGTGCCATACCAAATAAACTATCAAAAAATTTTCATTGAGCTAGGAACAAAAGAGCTAGGGAAAATGAAGAACCAAAAGGTCAAGAATGTCTAGAGAATCAATAAAAAAATGTGAATGAAAGTGGTTTAGCAGTACGAAATCTGTTACAAAGAGGTAATCAGCAAAACAATCTGGTACTTGCTAAGAAACAGAGTAGTGGATCAGTTGAATAGATTATGTATACAGTACACAGTCATAAAAGACCTTAGTAATCTAGTGTTTTACAAACCCTAAGATCTAAGATTTTGGGAAAAGACATCAATATTTCACAAAAATTTCTTGTAAAACTGGAAAACATTTTGGCAGATATTAGGTAGAGAGCAGCATTTCACATTACATACCAAAATAAGGTAAAAATGGGTTCATGATTTAGACATAAAAGGTGATATTATAGGCAAATTAGGAGCGCTTAAAATATTTTACCTGTCAGATTTATGGATAAGGGAAGAGTTTATGACCAAAGAAAATATAAAGAGCATTGTGAGGTGTAAAACAGATAATTTTGATTATATCAAATTTAAAAGTTTTTGCACAAACAAAACAAAAGCAGCCAAGATTATAAGGGAAGCAGGAAACTGGGGAAAATTTTGACATCAAGTTTCTCTGCTTAAGGCCTCTTTTCTCAAAGACATGAGAACTGTGTCAAATGCATTAGAATATGAGTAATTCCTAAACTGTCAAATAGTCAATCATATGAACAGGCCATTCTGAGATGAAGAAATCAAAACCATTCATAGTCACATGAAGAAAAAAAGATTTAAATCACTGTTGATTAGAGAGAAGTGAATTAAAACAATTCTGAGGTACTACCTCATCCCTAGCAGATTGGCTAATATGACAGAAGAGAAAAATGACAAATGTTGAAGGGAATGTGGAAAAATAGGGACACTAATGCACTGTTGGTGGAGTTGTATACTGATCCAACCATTTTGGAGAGCAATTTGGAATTATGTCCAAAGGGTTATAAAACTGTGCATACTTTTCGACCTAGAAATACCACTGCTAGGTCTGTACACCAAAGAGATCAAAGATAAAGGAAAAGGACTTTTGGTACAAAAATATTTATGGCAGCTCTTTTAGTGGTGGCAAAGAGTTAGAAATTGAAGTGATAATACATGAATTGGGGAATAGTGGAACAAGTTGTAGTATATAATTGTGATGGAATTCTATTTTGCTATACAAAATGATGAAAGGTTGAGAAAAACCTGAGAAGACTTATATAAACTTATGCCAAGTAAAGTGAGCAGAAACAGGAGAACATCATACATAGTAACAGCTATATTGTAAGGGTGATTAACTGTGAAAGAGTTAGTTATTCCGATTAAGACAATCCCAAAGGACCCATGATGATCCACTTACAGAGAAAAAACTGATAGAGGCTGACTGCAGATTGAAGCATGACTTTTTACTTTATTTTTCTTGTTTTTTTTTCTGTTTTCTTTTGCAGCATGGTTAATATGGAAATATGTTTTGCATGACTTCACATATATAAATGGATATCAAATAGCTTCCCTTCTCAAAGAGGGGGTTGGAGGAAGGTAGAGAATTTAGAACTCAAAATTTAAAAAAAACTTAAAATTTTTATATATAATTTTTTTTAAAAATATTTATTTATTTATTTAACTTTTTACATTCATTTTCACAAAATTTTGGGTTCCAAATTTTCTCCCCTTTTATCCCCTCCCCCCACCCCAATACACCAAGCAATCTAATTTTCCTTATCTCCGATCTGCCTTCTCTTCTGTCATCCCTCCCTTCTCTTGTCTCCATCTTCTCTTTTCTCCTGTAGGGCCAGATGACTTTCTATTCCTCATTAACTGTATGTCTTCTTTCCTAGTAGCAACAACAATACTAAACAGTTGTTCCTAAAACTTTGAGTTCCAAATTCTCCCCATCCCTCCCTCCCCACCCATTCCCTTTGGGAAGGCAGGCAATTCAATATAGGCCCTATCTGTGTAGTTTTGCAAATGACTTCCATAATAGTCGTGTTGTGTAAGACTAACTGAATTACCCTCCAACCTATCCTGCCCCTCATTGTTTCTCTTCTGTCTTTTGATCCTTTCCCTCCCCGAATGTTGACTTCAAATTGCTCCCTCCTCCCTTTGCCCTCCTTTCCATCATCCCCCCACTTGCTTATCTCCTTCTCCCCCACTTTCCTACACTGTAAGATAGGTTTTCATATCAAAATGAGTGTGCATTTTATTCCTTCCTTTAGTCAAATGTGATGAGGGTAAACTTCTTGGTTTTTTTTTTCCTCAGCTCTCCTCTTTTTCCCTCCACTAAAAAGTCTCCTACTTGCCTCTTAAATGACATATAATTACCCCATTCCATTTCACCCTCTTTCCTCCCCCTACCTTTCTCTCTCAGCATTTACCTTAATTTCTTTTAAGATATGGTCCCATCCTATTCAATTCACTCTGTGCTCTCTGTCTCTGTATGTGTGTGCATGTGTGTATGTGTGTGTGCATGCATGCATGTACATGTGTGTGTGTGGTCCCACAAACTACCCAGATACTGAAAAGTTTTAAGAGTTACAAATATTGTCTTTCTATGTAGGAATGTAAACAGTTCACCTTTGGTAAGTCCCTTATGACTTCTCTTTGCTGTTTACTTTTTCATGCTTCTTCTCATTCTTGTGTTTGAAAGTCAAATTTTCTTTTCAGCTCTGGTCTTTTCATCAAGAATGCTTGAAAGTCCTCTGTTTCATTGAAAGACCATATTTTCCCCTGAAGTTTTATACTCAGTTTAGCTGGGTAGGTGATTCTTGGTTTGAGTCCTAGTTCCTTTGACTTCTGGAATATCCTATTCCACACCCTTCGATCCCTTAATGTAGAAGCTGCTAGATCTTGAGTTATCCTGATTGTATTTCCACAATACTGGAATTGTTTCTTTCCAGCTGCTTGTAAGATTTTCTCTTTGACCTGGGAGTTCTGGAATTTGGCCACAATGTTCCTAGGAGTTTCTCTTTTTGGATCTCTTTCAGGTGGTGATCGATGGATTCTTTCAATACTTATTTTGCCCTCTGGTTGTAAAATGTCAGGGCAGTTTTCCTCGATAATTTCGTGGAAGATGATATCTAGGCTTTTTATTTTTATCATGACTTTCAGGTAGTCCCATAATTTTTAAATTGTCTCTCCTGGATCTATTTTCCAGGTCAGTTGTTTTTCCCATGAGATATTTCACATTCTCTTCCATTTTTTCATTCTTTTGGTTTTGGTTGGTGATTTCTTGGTTTCTCAGAAAGTCATTAGACTCCATCTGTTCCATTCTAATTTTGAGAGAACTATTATCTTCAGTGAGCTTTTGAACCTCTTTTTCCATTTGGCTAATTCTGCTTCTGAAAGCATTCTTCTCATTGGCTTTTTGAACCTCTTTTGCCAATTGAGTGAGCCTATTTTTCAAGGTGTTATTTTCTTCAGCATTTTTTTGGGTCTCCTTTACCAAGGTGTTGACTCGTTTTTCATACTTTTCTTGCATCTCTCTCATTTCTCTTCCCAGTTTTTCCTCCACCTGTCTAACTTGCTTTTCAAAATCCTTTTTGAGCTCTTCCAAGGCCTGAGCCCACCCAACATCCCTCTGGGATGTCTGGGGTACTGCGGCCCCGCCCTCCCCATCTTTCCCTGACGGCAAGAATATGTCCTCGTCATCAGATCCGAAAGTCGGGATCATTTGCATCTGTTCAAAAAAACTCTCCATAGTCTTATTTTTCTTCCCTTTTCTAGGCATTTCCCAGCCAGTTATTTGACTTCTGAGATTCCTCTCCACCCCTGCCTAGATCCGCCCAGCTAGTGCTTGGCGTCTGAGATTCAAATGGGCTTTCCTGACAGGCGTGGTTGCTATTCAATGTGAGCTTTAGTTCTGGTGCTGGGGTGGGGGCAGGGCCACCTCCCAGGCTCAGTTCCCTCAGGGGCTTTATGCAGAGACCTTCAGTAATGGAGTGGGTAGGGCAGGGCCATCTCCCAGGCTCAGCTCCTTCAGGTGGTTTATGCAGAGACTTTCAGTAATGAAGATCCTGCCTGCTGCTGGGGGAGTCTTGGGCTGCCGCTGCCATGCCTCTGCAGCCACCCCCGCCTCTGCCTCTGTGGCTTCCTCCCGAGGGGGCCCAAGTCACGGAGACACGCCGGTCCCCTCTCGGCCAGCCCAGCCATCTCTCTTACTGACCTGTAGCTTCTGTGGACGGAGGGACCTTCCAGGCCACCGGAGCTTCCGTCCCTGAAGCCTGCTCGGATCAGCTTCTGTGGGGCCGTGGCCAGGGCAGTGCTGGGGTAGGGTCCGCTTTCTGGGGCGCGATGGACCCTGGGGACCGCTCTCCAGGGCTCTCTGGAACGGAAATCTCTTCCACTATGTTTCTGCACACCCTGCAGTGATCCAGAACTTAGGGGGAACTCTTCTTACATTAAATCTATGGGCTGTGGGTTCAGAGCTCGTATACGTGCGTCTTTCTACTCCGCCATCTTGACTCTGCCCCCAATTTTTATATATAATTGAGAAAAGATAAAATAATAGAGATTTAAAAAGAAAAAAAGATAAAGCAACTATCCTAGAGATTTGTTGTGAGTGTCCAATGAAATCACATATAAATTACTTTGCAAACTTAAAGAGCTACATAAATACTATTGATGTTGATGAGATCTCCATTTCACATCTACTACCCTGCCTGGTTTCAACTCCATTGAACAAGATATCCCTCCCAGAATAAGAATATTACCACCAACTCAAGCTTTGATTGACACTACCTCCCTCAGCTTCCTCTGCCCTCTGTTTGGAGGGCTAGAAGGTAGATTATCAAAGCCCTCCCAATGCCTTCTTTATAGAGGGCAGAAACTGGACTTTCAGCTCACTCCACTTTGCATCTGCTGCCCTGTCTGGTTTTAATTCCATGGAACAAGATGTACCCTCCACCCCAACCCCACCAGGTACCCTCTAGTGTTCCTCTCACCCTCCTTTCTGCTTTCCTACATCCTTTATATATCATATCCCCCTTTAGAATGTTAAGCTCCTAGAAGGCAAGAGCTGTCCTCCTCCTCCTGCTCCTTCTCCTCCTCCCCTCCTCCTCCTCCTCTTCCTCCTCCTCCTTCTCCTCCTCCTTCTCCTCCTCCTCCTCCTCCTCTTGGTACAATGGGATTAAGAGCCTAGGTATTTGATAAACGTTAAGTTCAGAATCTCAGAGATAGAAAGACCCTTAGAAGCCACCTGGTCCAACCTATCCCTGAATAGGAATCCCCTCTAAAATTCCTAACAAAGTCATCTGCACTCCTCTTAAAAAGCCGTGAGTGAGGAGGAATCTACTACATGCTAAGACAGTCCTCTCCAGTTTGGGGCAGTTGGTTGTGAGGGCTCTTTCTTGTCCTCAGGTGTAAATGTGCCTCTTTGCATCTTCCATTCACTGTTCTTATTTCTACTCTTTGGAGCAAAGCAGAAAAGGGCTTAATCAAAGCCCTTGCAATACACTGAGAGAATCGGAAGAATCCTCTGTTTTCTCTTAAGCTAAACATTCCTAATTCCTTCAGCTGATCTTTATATGACCTCATCACCAGGAGTTTATCTTTTGTTTTATTTACCATCCTAGTCTTTCTCTAATGAATGAGCTCCAGGTTGTCAATGTCCTTCCTAAAATATGGTCCCTTGAATTGAATACCATGTCCAATCAGTAGACTAGCACTTATCAAGGACCTATGATATTTCAGGCAGAGTACAGCAAACCTATTACCTCCCTAATTCTGGACACGATGACTCTTATGATATAGCCTAACATTGCATTAGATTTTTTGCTGTCATGTTGATTGATACTGGTTTGTGGACCATTCAGACAATCACTTCTTAAATTGTGGTTCGAGACTACTTATGGGGTTGAAAAAATTTGGCAACAGTAAAAGGTTTCTGAATGCACAATGATCAAAAATTAATTAAAAATCAAACTCACTAAGAATCTGAGGTGTTTCTGGAAGTGCTTGCCTGTGTTGCATTGCGCAACTTCACGGCAGGCTTGGTTCTGAACATAAAGCATGCACACTTTGCACTGCCAATGACCTCAGGTCAAGCAATGCCAAGGAATGCTGCTAAAAACATGGAAAGTGGTCTTGAGTGAAAAAAGCTTAAGAAGTCCTGATTTAGACCTCTAGTCTTTTTCATGTGAATTTGTCTAGCCACACTTCTCCAATGTTATAACTCTGGAATTGATTTTTTTGAACCCAGGTATGACTTTACATTTATCCTTATTAATTTCAATGAAATTCAACATGCATTTATAAAGTACCTACTGTTTACCAGGGATTGTACTAGGGCTTGAAGATAGAAAGACAAAAATAAAATAATCTCTGCCTTCAAGGAACATAGGTCATATTGTAGCATCCAAGGCACTCTCTGTCTCACATATGGAGTTTTCAGAAAAGTGACCTCAAGTTCTAGGTACTCTGTGGACCTCCATCCTCTCAGAAGCTGATAAGCTTGTGAACCCCTACTGATGCATTTACTTTCACTAGTCAGTTAGAAGACACAGTTACTTTTTTTTAAAGGGCATTTAATGAAATCACTTAGTAAGAAAACTAGTGATAGAAATTTTCCCCATAAACCTAGATTGCCCTTTTTCACCAATACCTATCATGACTAAGAAGAATTTACTTACCTGGGGGACATAAATTAAGAGGTAAATTGGTAGGGAACACATATGGTCAGGGCACATACATTGTTCCCCTGGTAGTGCGGGGCAAACAAGGCTTCCAGTAATAATATCCGTTCTGTTTAGGCCTACTTCCCCTTGACTTTATGAAACATTCAGTCTCTAGAAGACACAGTCACTTCTGGGTTTGTGGTCATGGTATGTTATCTCTGCCACACATGGATACTACTGCACAGTGCTACATTGTCTCATATATCTCTGCTGATCTTGTTGCTTTACAAGTTTCTAATACAATTGTTTAAGTTTCAGAATTTCAGAACATTTGGCGTTTTCTAATTGAGGGCAATAATTAGAAAAGCTATTCTTGATAAGGATGGGGTTCCATGTGGTCAGAGTTGGGCATAGTGTTCTAACACTAAGATTCAAACTATTTTTTGAATTCTACTTCCTTTTGCTAAGGTCCACATCTTTGTCCCAATATTTACAGTTATTGTAACTCCTGATTACTTACCTTCTGGGGAAACCATTTTTAGAGAGACTCGACTTACCAAATAAACCCCACAAGAGCAGTATGAGTCTTGGGTGCTACAATTTTCCTCAGTCTCCAAATCCTGTAGATTTTGGCATGCAAGAGAAAGCAAGGAATAAAATCCTCCATGCTCCAATGAGGCATCATCTTCACATAACTTTGTTCTAAATTCTTGCCCTTCTTATGTAAACAAGACTCGCCTGAGCTGACCTGCACTCCCGTTAAATTTCATCTTCCTGGATTTATCCCAGCATTTTGGCAGAATCTTTTGGGTTCAAATACGTTAGCTCCTCACTCCCTTTCCTCCCCTCCCAGCTTCATTTATCTGCAAATTTTCTAAGCATACATTCATCCTAGTCATTGATAAAAATGTTAAATAGCACATGGTCAAGGACAGAGGCCTCGGCCGCAGCACTGGAAACGTCCCTACAAGCTGTTCCCAAAAACAATTGGTTGTCAGGTTTGACAAGTCTGTCAAGCCTGGATACATGTCCCAGGAAGACAGCTGCCCTTTTGGTGGTTTATGTCAGGTCGACAGATGGTACCATGGCTACTCATCATTTCTTTCTCTGAATCTTTCTGGATGACTTCTCCTTTGATGATCTGCATCATTGTTTTTTGGAGTCAAGTCAAGAAGTATTCATTAAGTACCTAAGCCTGTCACTGGGGATACTATGACAGAAATAAAACCATCCCTGCCCTCCGGGAGCTAATCGTTTATAGGGGAGGCAGTATGCAAACAACTATATACAAATAAGTTATATACAAGCTAAATTGGAGATTATTTAGCAAAGGGAAGACAATATCATTAAGAGGGATCAGGAAAGGTGAGATTTTAGCTGGGAATTGAAGGAAGGCCAGGAAAGCCTAGGGGCAGAGATGGGGAGAGAGAGCAGTTTAGGCATGGGAGATAGCCAGAAAAAAATGCCCAGAGATAGGAAATGGAGTGTTTTGTTTGAGAAGCAGCCAGGAGGCTGGTATCACTGGATCACAGAGTCTGTGGAGAGGAGTAAAGTATAAGAAGATTGGAAAGGTAGAAGAGGACCTAGTTATGAAAGGCCAATCAGAGAATTTTCTTTTTGGTCCTGGAGGTGATATGGAGTAGTTGATGGAATAGGGGGGAGTAATGTGATCATGTCTTCACTTTAGGAACATCACTTTGACAGCTGAATGGAGGATGGATTGATGTGGAGAGAGATGGGAGGCAAAGAGCCAACCATTTGGCCACCACTGGAGTTTAGGCATGGGGGGATGAGGGCCTTCCGAGGGTTATGGCAGAGTCAGAGGAGGGAAAGAGGCATGTGCAAGAAGAGCTATGAAGGTAGAAATGGCAGGATATGGTGACTGATTGTTTATTGGGGTGAGAGAGAAGGAGAAGTTGAGGGTGACACTGAGTTTCCAAGGCCGAGTGTCAGGGAGGATGGTGTGCCTTAGGAAAAAACAGATGGTTTGGTGGGGGGGCAAGATAATGAGTTCCATTTTGACAGATAATAGGAATGGGAAGCTGTTTCTTCTTCAAAGGGCCTAGCTACTGCTTCGATGCAAAGGGCCTCATGGTGCCCCACTGGATTCTGCCTTGGTCAGACCTCATCTGGGGCAGGGTGGTCAGGGTTAGGCACCACTTTTTGGCCAGAGACCTCATAAGGCTGGAGGTCATCTCAAAGGGGGTAATCAGGTATGGTAGAGGGCCTCAAGATCATGCCATATGAGGATGGGTTGAAGACACTAGGGATGTTTATCCTGGAGATAAGAAGATTTAACCTGGGTAGGGGAGGTGCTGCCCATCAACTGAAGAGTTGCTAAACAAATTAGGTATCTGGAATATTAGGTGCTGTAGTGGGTGCTGTACTACATCTACAGTCAGGGAGACATGAGTTCAAAACTGGTCTCAGAACACTTACTAGCTTTGTGACCTTGGGTAAGTCTCTTAACCCTGTTTGCCTCAGTGTTCTGAATTGTAAAATGGGGATAATAATAGGACCTACCTCCCAGGGTTGTTGTGAGGACCAAAGGAGGTAATATTGATATTATCTCCACCGTGCTTGGCATATGATAGGCATTATGTGAAGGCCAACAACTACTGCCACCACCACCATTATTGTTACTACTTCTACTACTACTACTTACTAGTACTACCACTATCACCACCACCAATGCTACCGCTGCCACCACTACTACCACTACCGTCACCACCACTACCATCACCACCACTACTATTGCTACTACTATTACTACTGCTGCTACTATTACTACTACTAGTACTACTACCACTATCACCACCACCAACACCACCACTACCATCACCACCACTACTACTACTCTTGTTGCTACTGCTGCTACCACTACTATACCAAAAGAAATGACAAAAGGAAAGGTTTCAGAGAAACTTGGAAAGATTTGTGGGAACTGATACAGAGTGAAGTGGGCAAAACCAGGAGAACAGTCCACATAATAACAAAAACAATGCAAAGGTAAATGACTTGGGAAGATTTATAAATTCTGATCAATGCTGTGATCAACAATTCCAGGCGACTGATGGTGAAGCATGCTGCCCACCTCCTGTCAGTGGGGTAATGGACTCTGGGTTCAGAACGAGCCCTACATTTTGAGACATGAACAATGTTTTTCTTGACTATGTATGTTTATTCCAAGGATTTTGTTGTGTTTCCCTGCCTCTCCCCTTCATTGTGGGATACGTGGGAGGCACAGAAAATAAATCTTGTTAATTGAAAAAAATTATTAAAAGAAATCCTGGAGAAGGGATGACAGCTGTCTCAGGTACAGGAAGGGCTTTCATGAGAAGGAGGACTGAGACAAGATGAGTCCATTTGACTCTAGAAGGCAGAATCTGGAGCAATGAATGGAAGTTGCCAAGAAGAGAATTTGATCTGGATGTCAGAAAAGGAAAAAAAAAAGCTTCTTAACGATTAGTGTTGGGTCTGGAGACAGAAAGACTCTCATCTTCCTGAGTTCAAACCCAGGCTCAGATGCTTACTAACTGTTTGACCCTTGGCAAGTCACTTAATCCTGGTTGCTTCAGTTTTCTTATCTGTAAAATAAACTGGAGAAGGAAATGGCAAACCACTCCAGTATCTTTGCCAAGAAAACCCAAATGGAATCACAAAGAGCTGGACAAAACTTAATAATAACAATAACCACCAACTGGTGCCATCTCAGAGTAGACTGGGCTACTTTCAGAAGTAAGTGGGAGTTCTTGGGACAAAGTCCATGACAATAAGGTGAGGATCTTGTAGACGGGACTGTTAAGAGATGGACAAGGTATCCTCTGATGGTCCTGCCTATTGGGAGATCCTGGAATGATACTCTGATTCTTCCTTCCCTTCTCCATGTCACATTCTTTTACTCTCTATCCTCCTGACACAGGAGAAAATTCCTGTCTTCTATTTTGGATTATTTTCCTCTTGTTTTTTTGTCTGTTGAAACACTCCTTTGAGGAACAACTCATTCTGCCCATCAGGATAATCTGCACTCTGTACATAAAAAACTGTTGCTTGGAACCGGTAGGCCTAGGAAGGAAAAATCATTTATCTAAGATCACACCAGTAGTACGTAGCAAGGCTGGGATTTAAACCTAGGAATCTCATGACTCCAAGTTCAGATCTCTTTTCACTCTATAGTATCTGCCCCTTTCATTTTACAAAAGGAGGAAACTGAGGTCACCAAATTGAAAGGCTTTAGAAGCATAAAATACAAATGGGAAAGGGCCCTTAGAGAGAAAACCCCTCTTTAAGAGTTACAAATATTGTCTTTCCATGTAGGGATGTAAACAGTTCACCTTTGGTAAGTCCCTTATGACTTCTCTTTGCTGTTTACTTTTTCATGCTTCTTCTCATTCTTGTGTTTGAAAGTCAAATTTTCTTTTCAGCTCTGGTCTTTTCATCAAGAATGCTTGAAAGTCCTCTGTTTCATTGAAAGACCATATTTTCCCCTGAGGTATTATACTCAGTTTTGCTGGGTAGGTGATTCTTGGTTTGAGTCCTAGTTCCTTTGACTTCTGGAATATCCTATTCTATGCCCATCGATCCCTTAATGTAGAAGCTGCTAGATCTTGTGTTATCCTGATTTTATTTCCACAATACTGGAATTGTTTCTTCCTAGCTGCTTGCAAAAAAACCCCTCTGTAAGCAGATAAGAAAGCTGAGGCCCAGAGAACAGAAGAGACATCTCTTCTTGAGATCAAGTTAGGAAGAGCCAGAGTCTGAGCCTAGATCTTCTTGCTCCTATCTGTCACTCCTTCCAAGACACTGTTCTGGTTTTTAAAGGTTTCTGCTGGAACTCTGCCTCTTTCTCTGGTTCCCTACCACCCCATCCTTCTGCATCCTTCTTTAGATGCCCCAGAGTCTCTGGGAGTTGATGGGCAGCGGCTAGGGCTACAGATTCACCCCAGAGTGCCTAGCACTGCTCAGTTAGACTCCCAGGGAATCTTTGTTCTTGCTAAGGAGGAGACTGTAAGCTGGCAAAGCAGATCTAACTAACAGAGCAGCAGCTCCCAGCCTTGGCCCAGCTCCCTACCTCAAATAGCCGCCAAATCTCTCCCATGTCAGAAATGCATCAGCCACCATAATAACCCTCTGTACTTTGCTCACACCTTTTATTGCAGAGTTGGAGAGATGGGCCTACATTAATGAATAGGCCTTCATCAGAACCTGCCGTGCATGTCTTCTGGCTTTGTTGCATTTAGAGGCCAAGCTAATGAGCCTGAGCTGGTTAGCAAAGGAGCAGGGTTTATTAAGAACAAACATCGATGGTGCCTAAATGGAGCTGCCTAAGTGGATGGGTTTGAGAGGCGTCACTACAATGCCCCCCTCTATTAGGAAACTCTGTGACTCATCTTTGCACTGCTCTGCTCCGGCTTGTACATTAGCCACACACAATTGAGATACTAGGTCCATGGTTAGGGAAAAAAACAACCCTGGCCACAAGTCATCTCTGATCTTGAGCACTGTATGGACTGGATGCTGTTTGGTCCCCAACTCTGAGTTGTGGCTGGAGAAAGAGGCTCATATTCCTGAAGAGACCACAGAGATCATTGGCTCCAGCTTCCTTGTTTGACAGATGTGGAAACTGATGGCCAGAAAGAGGAAAGTAGTTTGACCCAAGGTCATGAAAGGTAAAAAGTGGCAGATTCGGGATTTGGATCCAGGTTCTCTGCCCCTAGTCCAATGCTGCTTTTTGTGTATTATGATTCTCTCTGGGATGGGTTTGACTACCCTTTGGGAAGGCCAGATGCAGGGAGGAACTTCAAAAGTACTCTACTCTGATGGCAATGAATGTCTCTGGTCCAGTCTGGGTGCAGGGTCAAAAAAACAACAGAGACAAAAGGAAAAGAACATAGGACATATGTAGTATGTCAGAGCTGGAGCAACCTTTGGATACTTTCTGATCAACCCCTCCCATTTATGCCAAACAGATTTCCTCCTAGTTTTGGTGGTATAGATGTTGAGAATAAGAAAGGTGAGAATGATGATTAAGAAGATGATGATGAAGATGATGAAGAAAGATGGTGATGACGATGCCAATGATCCAGTTCTTGCTATGTGCCCAACACTATTTTGGGAGCTGAAGGTAGTCCCTACGCTCAGGTAGCTTAAATTCTGCTTGTGTGCTTATGTGTGCATTCACTGAGTATGTGTGGGCAAGTCACTTTCCTCCCCTGAGCCTCTATTTGGGACTAGGCAATCTTGAAACTCTCTACAGTCCCATGATCCTTGGGGAAATTAAATGGAGTAGTGGATAGAGCTCTGGGCCTGGAGTCAGGAAGACTTGAGTTCAAATCTGACCTCAGACACTATCTGTGTGACCCTGAGCAAGTCACTTAACTCTGTTTGCCTCATTTCCTCAACTGTAAAATGAACTGGAGAAGGAAAGGGCAAACCACTCCAGTGTCTTTGTCAAGAAAACCTCAAAGAGGTCATGAAGAGTCAGACACAACTGAACAACAAATGATCCTTTGGCATGAACCCATGTAAGTAGACTTACATGGGGAGGAGGGGGATGGGACCAAGGAGAGGTCTTCATAAGGTACTCTAGGGAAATTTGAGGAAGGAAAGAATACTTTCATCTAGGAGGACCAAAAAAAATTCTACAGATGAAGAAACTGAGGCACCTGGAAGTGATCTTTCTTGTCCATGATCACAGAGATAATAAATCTAAGAATTGGGACTAGAACCCAGATCACCTAACTCCAAGTTTGATATGCCTGTCTGCTATATACACTTGGAATGGGCTACTTGAAAGCGTAGGGAATTGCCTGTCTCTGGAGTTCTTTGAGTCAATTCAATACATCAAACATTCATTAAGCACCTAGGGTATACTTAGCATGTTGGGCACTATGCCAGGTATTGGACATAGAAAGCTAAAACCAAAACAGTCCCTACCTTCAAGGAGTTTATATTCTCCTGGGGCAGAGAGGGGATACACATTTATAAGTAAGTAAATGCGAAGCAATTGCAAAGTAATTTCAAGGAGAGGGAAAATCCTAAATAAGGGAAAGGGGGAATGTGGAAGAGCAAATCAGGGAAGAAGGGCTTCAGGTGGGAGTTGGAACCTGAACTCTACTTTGAAGGAAGCTAGGGATTCTATGGGGTGGAAGTGAGAAGAGAATATATGCCAGACATGGGTCACAGCCAGTGCAAATGTATGGAGATGAGAGATGACTCTTGCATGGAAAATACTCCAACAAAATGTGGACCAGGTACTCTGAAAAACTCTTATGGTTGGAGTTTCTTCTCAGGTATTAGATGGATGCCCTGAGATAGCTTTTAGTTTTAAGATTCCAGGATTTGAAAATTCTACACACCTCACCTTCCCACACACATCTTCTTCCTGTTTAGGTGAGAATTGGAACTCAGATGGAGGGAGAAAAGCATAGTGTAGCGGAAAGGCTTCTAGGTTTGAGTCTTGACTTTGCCTATATGACCAAGTAGCACTGTGACTAAGTAAATAACATCTCTAAGACTTTGTTTGCTTGCCATGTCTCTAAGTATCTTCTATATTTTGATTCTATGAGAATGTGGGTGTTGGTTGGGAGGAGCAAGGAGAGATGAGAAGGGGAAGGGATAGGTACCACCTTTAGGTTAGCCCCAGCAAACCCTGCCTCCTAAGGCTCCCCCGACCCAAACCCAGCTAGATTATTCAAATTCATTTCCTCTCTTTTAACTCTTCACAATTTATCTTCTTTCATTATTTAATCCAAACAGGCCAGTCTTGGCCCAGATGACATTTCTTCTTGTATATGGTCCTGGAAGGTAGTGCCTCTCACCTGCTTCCTTTACCATACAGGTTGCATTAGGAACTTTCCTATCACCTAGTCAGTCTTGCGAGGTCCAGATGTCCCTGCCTGGTGCCAAAGGGGAACTCTATCCCTCTCCACCCGAGCTGTTGGGGAGAGGAAGGAGGAGCTAATGGACACAACTAATCAGTTAGTTCAATGAATTAATTAGCTTATCAGCCCAGGTTTGCCAGGAGGCAGCCTGGATAGCATAAAGAATTTTGGCTTGGAGAGGAGTCAGAAGACCAGGGTTTGAGTCTTGGCTCTACCACTGACTCTTTGTGTATTATTGGGTATACCTACTCTCCTCTCCGAGTCCTAGTTCCTCCATCTATAAAATTATATGTGCATATATGTATGTGTGTGTGTATGAATGAAATATATAGCACTGATAATATCTCACCTGATTTCCAGCCTCTCTTAGAATTTTTAGTGTAAGAAGATCTATGGAAGAGAAGGAAAAGTCTGAGTCTCACAAGTATGGAGCTTTAACTAGCCCCATCTACTCAATTCAGTGCCTCCTGATAGTAAGAAGGGTCTGGGTTGGGGAGGGGCAAGAATGGGTTCCTTGGGCCACAGCTGCTTATTTTTCTGTCACTCTGTGCCATGCACCATGTGCTAACCATGATCTTGGCATAGAGCCCAAGGACTGTGAACCATTCTCCTTCACCCCTTCCTCAGTGTCGCTCCAGATTTCCAGAGTACAAAGCGTGTGTTTTTATTGTGTGGAAGAGGGATTCTGCTTAGTCCTTAACATACACACTTAGGAAGTGATATGCAAAACCCTCAGATCACCATGCCCAGACACCAGGTCCTCGCCCTCCTCCCATTCTCCTTTTCCCTGGGTTTTCTGAAGGAAGCTTCCTTCCCCTTCCTGTTTCTCACTGAGACAGCCAGAGGAAGGCCAGGGATGTCTGTGTAGGGAGAGGGGAAAGGGAAGCAAGAAGAAAGGAGTGGAGAGTCTTCCTCTGCTGAGCTGTTCCTTGCCATCGATCCCCTCCTCCCTCTCTGGCTCCCTCCTGATCATTCAAGCACAATGTGTTCCAAATGAGGAAGTGCTGCCCACAGAGAAGTCTTTGCCAGATCAATGCTGTGAGAGTGGGAGAGCTGGAGTGTGGGGTCTGGGCCAGGCCTCAGTAGAGGCTCAGAACAGCCGCTGAAAAGGTCAATGGCTCAGCAGGATTTGGGATCACTGGATCAGGGCCTATTAGAAGGGAAGGGATCTTTGACACCAAATAGTGCCATCACCTCATTTTACAGATGGGAAAGCTGAGACTCTGAAAGGGAAATGAATTTCTTAGGGTCACACAGTCAGTAAATCAATAAGCATTTATCACCCTGTACCAGGTACTGCACTAGTGGTAAGAAAGGCAAAAACACAGACCCTGTCCTCAAGAAACTCATGGTATAATGGAGGAGAAAGTAGGCAAACAACTATGCAAGACAGCATCTCTGAGGGAAGACACTAGCAGCGGGAGGACCAGGGAAAGCTTCTTGTAGAAGTTGGGGTTTAAGGAAGCCAGGAGGTAGAGGTGAGGAGGAAGAGCATTCCAACCATGGGAGGGAGTCAGCAAAGAGCCAGGAAATGGAGTGTCACATTACAGGAACATCAAAAAGGTCATTGTCTCTGAATCAGAGTACAGAGGGTGATAAAGTATAAGAAGACTAGAAAAGCAAGAGGGGGCTTGAATGCCACACAGAATTTTTTTATTTGATTCTGGAAGCAATAGGGAGCCACCGGAGTTTATCGAGAGAAAGGGTGACATGGTTAGATTTGCTTATTAAGAAGATCAGTTTGACAGCGAAAAAAGGATGGACTGGAGTAGGGAGAGACTTCAGGCAGGGAGACCCAACAACTGCCTCTTGCAATAGTGCAGGCATGATGTGATGAGGGCCTGCATGAGGGTGGTGGCAATGTCAGAGGTGGGAAGAGTTTGTATGTGGGAAATGTTGGGAAGGTAGATATGATAAGGTTTGGCAACAGATTGGCTACGAGGGGTAAGTATGGATGAGAAGTCAAGGATAACTTGGAGGCTGTGAGTTAGGAAGAGCAGAGGGATAAGGTCTTAGAACTTGGATCAAAGTCTTTACTCCAAATTGGCTATGCTTCCTATCTATGGTGAGGCCAAAGTCCATACCAACCACAGAAGGGAGAGTGTGTGAGTAACTCCATCCAAAATGAGTACACTTGCCATTACAGCCTTCATTCTTCTAAAGATAGGGGTTCTACCAGAAGGAGCTCACACTTTTGGCTGGAAGATGAGATGTTAGGGTTCAAAGCAGGTC
This sequence comes from Bettongia penicillata ogilbyi, assembly GCA_023548195.1. Lineage (NCBI taxonomy): Eukaryota > Metazoa > Chordata > Mammalia > Diprotodontia > Potoroidae > Bettongia > Bettongia penicillata. The sequence goes on along the minus strand of JAJHZJ010000528.1, from coordinate 8,088,172 downwards.
TTCATGAATCACTTCCTTGCCTTGAGTTTTGACTTCCCATCCAGGAGTCCTTCTCTTCCTGGATTCCTAGAGTGAACTTGAGGTCTTACTAGAGAGAAGAAAAGGTCCCATGACTTTGAGGGAGAAAGGGGAAATAGACTCTATCATTTGGGTTGGTCATCAGAGTGAGTCTAAGTTCAGTCTCTTACAATATGATCTTGGATCACTCAGGGTCTCAGTTTCCACTGCTGTAAAACAAGGGAGTTGAAAGAGATAATCTCTAAGGTCCTTCCCAGGTCCCACATTTTCTGTTCTCTGTTTTAAGGCCCTTTAAGTTTTGATTTTCTACATTTTGAGTTCTACAGACTTTTCCAGCTCTGTGACTTTCTCTGAATTGAGAGGAAGAAAGAAAAGGGGGAAGGAGAAAGAGGAGAGGGTGGAAATCACAGAATAGTAGAACTAGACAGGACCTTTGTAACCCCTCAATCTGATTCATAAAGGAATCTCTAACATAATGTTCTTAAGGAACTGTCTAGCCTGTACTTGAAGACCTCTAATGAGCGGGAACTCACCACCTCCTGGGTCAGCCTGGTTCATTCTTGGCCACCTCTAATTGTGAGAAAGCTTTTCCTGCCACGAAGCTAAATTAGCCTCTTTGTGACTTCCAACCATTGCTCCTGGTTCTGTTCTCTGCGTCCAAGGCAGTCCTTCAAATATGGAGCTGCCACATGAGTCTTCTCAGACTAAATATCCCAGTTCCTTCAAATGATCCTTGTAGGACATAAACTTTCCCTTTCCTTCTTAATGTTAATGCCTTCTCTCTGAGAGGTATTAGACTGACTACCAGACTGAAGGTCTACAGAGCTACTGTGCTGACCTCATTGTTGTATGCCTGTGAAACATGGGCAGTCTACCAGAGCCATCCCAGGAAACTGAATCACTTCCATTTGAACTGTCTTAGGAAGACTCTGAGGATCACCTGGGAGAATAAGATACCAGACACTGAAGTCCTTGCTTGAGCCGAACTGCCAAGCATTCAAACTATGCTTCAGAGGGCAGAACTTTGATGGGCTGGTCATGTTATTCGAATGCAAAATGTACGCTTGCCAAAAAGACTATTTTATGGAAAACTCACATGAGGCAGGCGATCATATGGTGGTCAGAAGAAGTGATACAAGGACACTCTCAAGAACTTTGGATTTTTGATTGTGCGACATGGGAGACACTGGCACAGGATTGCTCAGCATGGCGTGCCCACATCATAAAGAGTGCTGTGCTCTACGAGCAAAGCAGAATTGAGACAATACAAAGGAAACATAGGATGCACAAATTTGGAGTACCCATTCCAAATATTCACAAGGACTATCTATGCCCAACCTCTGGTAGCACATTCTGAGCTCGTATTGGTCTGATCAGCCACAGTTGGATATATTGAAACTTCACTTTATCATGGTGATGTCATTTTGGTCCTCTTCGAGAATGAATGACAGCAACCAACCAACCAACCAACTAACCAACCAACCAACCAACCAACTAACCAACCAACCAACCAATCAACCAACTAACCAACCAACTAACCAACCAGCCAACCAACCAACTAACCAACCAACCAACCAATCAACTAACCAACCAACCAACCAATCAACCAACCAACCAATCAACCATCTAACCAACTAACCAACCAACCAACCAATCAACCAACTAACCAACCAACCAATCAACCAACCAACCAATCAACCAACTAACCAACCAACCAACCAACCAATCAACCAACTAACCAACCAACCAACCAACCAATCAACCAACCAACCAACCAATCAACCAACCAACCAATCAACCAACTAACCAACCAACCAACCAATCAACCAACCAACCAACTAACCAACCAACCAACCAACTAACCAACCAACCAACCAACCTTCTCTCTGACATTACCTCTAATTTGTTCTGTTTCTGGCATATCCATAGTTGTTTATATATTGTCTCCTGCAATGGATTATGAGCTCCTCGAGAGCAGACTGTTTTTTGGCTTTCTTTGTGTCCCCAGTGCTTAGTATGATGCCTGGCACATAGTAGGTATTTAATAAAGGCTTATCAACTTTTTATTCCCATCGTTGGTTTTTATTTCCATTGTAGTCATTGTGTATATTTTTCCTGGTCCTATTTCCTCCACTTTTCATCATCTCATACCTAGCAAATTGTCAGTGATGACAGGAGATGGAAATAGCTGATACTGGAAGGGCCTCAGAAAGATGGATGACCTTGTACACCATGTAGTCTTCTCATGCTTCTCCAAATTCTTCATAGTCATTATCTTCAGTAATATTCCATTACATTCATGCATGACCATTTGCTTAGCTGTCTTTCTGATGAGTGGATAGTCATCTACTTTGCTTTTATGCCTTTGCTACCCCAACAAAATGCTGCTGAGAATATTTTAGTACTTTTTGGCATCTTTGCCTTGGAGTATATGCTTAGAAGTGGGATCTCTGGGTCAAAGGGTATTAATATTTTAGTTGCTTCAAAAAAAAGACTAAGTGTGACCCTCTTACCCAGACTGGAAGTAAGGAGGCTATTCATGGGCTTGATCCTTCTCTTGACCAGCATGGAAACTTCGACCTGGTCCATTTGTGACCTGGACAAGTTTTGCCTTTCCTTAGGCAACTTAGCCTCTCACTTCTAGGAACTAACCAAACTAATGCCAAACTTAGTGTGAACATCCAATTAGCATAGTGCACAGAAGCGCAGAACTCCCCAGCTCAAGAGATCTTCCAGCCTTAGCCCCATTGGAAACTGGGACTATTGGCATGTACCACCGCACCTGATTAGTCATTTAAAAAACAAACAGCAAACAGAACTCCAAATTGCTTTCCAGAATGGTTGGATCAATTCAAGATGCCACCAATAACGTATGAATATACTTTTATTTCCATAATCTCTCCAATGTTGACTGTTTCCTTTTTTTGTCACCTTTGCCATCTTTTGGGGTTTGAGATAAAGCCTCAGAGTTGCTTTGATTTACATCATTCTTATTATTAATGATCCAGAACAATCATGGATATATATGGATGTGATAATATGCAATTCTTTGAGAACTGACTAGTTGTTGGTTAACCATTTGCATGTTGGAGAATGGTTTTTGTCATATATATTTATGCTGATTACCAATATATCTTGTGTATTAGATCATTATCAGAGGTAATGTGAGGCAAAGATTTTTCCCAGTTAATGGTTTCCTTTTCTATCCTAGATGCATTGATTTTGTTCATGCAAAAGTTTTTAATTTCATGTGGTCAAAATAATCTGCTTTATCTTTTGCCATCGTTTCAACCCCTTGTTTAGTCAAGAATTCTTCTTCTATCCATAGCTGTGCAAAGGTATGTAACATCATCTCCTTTTAAAAATTAATTAATTAATCTTTTGTAATTAATTTATAATATCTTTTATTATATTATATGTCTTTTTATATATCTATATATATAATATCTTTTATATTCTGGTCATGTTATTACAGTACATGGCGAGAGGCAGGGGTAGGAAAGTTGTGGCCTCCATGCCACATGTAACCCTCTAGGTCCTCAAGTGGAGTCTTTTGACTGAGTACAAATATTACAGAGCAAATCCTTTTATTAAGGGGATTTGTTCTGTGAAGTTTGGATTCAAAGGGCCACACTTGGGGACCTAGAGGACCACATGTGGCTTAGAGGCTGCAGGTTCCCCACCTCTGGTGTAAGGGCAGCAAGCAAGGTAATAAGGATTTATTCGATGTGTTCTAAGTACTGGAGATACAGATACAAGAAAAAAGAAATTCTGTGCCCTCAGTGAGCTTCCAGTCTAATTAGGGAAAATAACACATCAGAGGAAATGCAGGGGATGGGGGTAGGGAGAAGGAAAGTACTTTTCCCCTAGTTTCAGATGCTGTTGAATATTCAATCCTATGGAATAGTCTTCTCTTTTTGTGACATTGCTTTGGGTTTGGGTTCACCTATCTGACAGCACCACCGGATCTCCTTCACTGGTTCACATTGATCTTCTGACCTACCAGATATGGGTGTAACTCATGACACTGAATTTCTGTTTCCTCTGTATACTTTTTCCCTTGACACAATTACCTAACTGTTCCCTTTTAGTCTTCTTTTCCTAGATGACTATCCACCTATCTCTCACTAAATCTGGGTGTCCCCTAGGCCCTTTTCTCTACTTTTCCTTTATTCTCTTTCAGTGATCTAATCAATTCCCATGGGTTCAATTATTATCTTTATGCAGAGATAATCTGCATAGATTTGTATTATCTCTATGATTTAATTTCTGTTATCTCTCATCTCTATCCTGAACTCCAGGAGACATAAAGAGTTAGGGTGCTGGAACTTGGGTCTAGATCTTCACCTCACCAATATCTCAAACTTGACATGTTCCAAACTTGTTATACTCCCCTCTAAATTCATGCCTCCTCCACATTTTTCCATTTCTATTGAAGACATCATCATCTTTGTAGACTCCAAGGTTAGGAATCTTGGAGTTATTCTTGAATATTCCACTTCTCTCAGCTCTTTTATCCAATCAGTTACCAAGGTATATTGAGTCTCTACAACATCTCCCACACCTGTTCTCTTCACTAGCATGTCCATTCTCCCTAGTTCAATCCTTCATCACCTCTTACTTGGACTATTGATAATCTTCTGTTTTTTCTCTTTCTAGTATCTCACTTCTCTAATTTATCCTTCATAAATCTGTCAAACTGATATTCTTGTGCACGTCTTAATATGTCACTCCCCTACTCAAAAATATTCAGTGACTATTTACTGTTTTAATAAATTACAAATTTCTTAGCTAGGCATTTAACATCATTCAAAATTTGGCTCTACTCTACCTTAACAGGCTTTTTTTTACATTGCTTCCCTCCATATGCCCTATACTATAGACAAAAAAGACTGTGAGTTTGTATATGAAATAGCCTTTGCATATGCCAATCCCCATCCCTAGAATCTTCTCTCTCCTTACTTCTATCTCTTAGGATCCCTCATTTCTTTGCCACGTTCTATACAAAGGAAACTTTTTCTGATCCTCTAATTTGTTCTCTATGTCATTGAATTAGTTCTCATTTATCTATCCATCTGTATTCACATTATTTCCCTGGATAAAATGTAAGCTCCTACTAAATGGTAGCTATTTCCATTCTGTCTTTGTATCTATACTAAACACAGTGTCTTCCATGTAGTAGACCACTAATGTTTATTGCACTGAATTAGTGATCTCAAGTATCCTCAGAGGTTAAGTTATAACCTCTATGCAAATGATTCTCCTTCATCTCAAACCCCAGTCTCTCCCCTCAGTTCCAGCCCTGCACTTTCTGCTGTCCCTTATACATTATACTTGTATCAGCACCTCATATCCCAAACTGACCTCATCATCTTTCATATTAGACCCAAGTCAGTTACTGTTTTCTTTTTGTCTCTCTTTGCCCAGCTTCTAGTTGGAGCCTAATAATAAAAGCTTGCCAAATTGAATCATATTGAACATTTGTTTCCTTCAAATCTCCCAGTTTCTGTTGTTGATCCTAATACCTTTCCAGTGCAAACCTTGGAGCTCCAATTACCCAATCATAGCATTAGAGAGTTGGAAGGGACCTTGGCTATCATCTAAGTCAACCCATACATGAAAGCAACCACCCTAGCATGCCCCACAAGTAGGTCCTCAACCTGTGCTTGAAGATGTCCAAGGAGAGGGAAGATGCCATCTCTTGGGGCAGCCTGTTCCACTTTGAGACAGCTCTAATCAAGAGAAAGTTTGTCTTGAGATCAATTCAATCTTGGCTTTTTCACAACTTCCACCCATTGGCCCTCATTTTGCCATCTGGGGACAAGCAAAACAGCTCTAATCTCTCCTTTTTAAGCCCTTCAGAAACTTGATCATAGTTCCCATGCCTCCTTTGTATCGCCCCCTCTCCAGGCTAAATGAGCTCAGCTTCTTCCTGTAATCTTCACAGGACACGGATTCCAAGTCCTCATCATCTTGGGTTCCCTCCTTTGGATGCTCTCCCACTTATCAATGTCCCTGTGGAGCTGTAAAGTTCCTGATGAGGTCTGATAAGGGCAGCACAGAATGGTGGGAATATCACCTTCCCATTGATGGAAGTTCTACTTGGAATGGTTCCTGACACTTCCTTCTCTGTTGCCCCAAATATCCAATCCATTGTCCATTATACTTCCTGTTAATTTTACTTCTGTAATATTTTTCATCACAATCTCCTCATCTCCATTTATAATCTCACCACCCAAGTTTGGGCCTTTAGCTTAGATTATTATTTTTTTCCTTAGATTATTATAACTGCCTTCTAATTGGTCTCCCAACCTCTGGTGTCTTCATCTTCAACCCATTATCTATGTCTTTAATATTTTTGTAGCAAATATGCTCTGGGTCTTCATCTTCAACCCATTATCTATGTCTTTAATATTTTTGTAGCAAATATGCTCTGGCCTTTGTTAGAACAAGGGTGGTTATATCTCCTCTCAGGTTTCTCAAGAACTTGGAGGGATTAGTGTGTTTCTCTTTTCTATTGCCATTGGTGAGCCCCCATTGGCTATATTCCTTCTTATTGTTAGGAACTTGTGACTATCACCAGAGTTATATTTAAACACTAACATTGATTAACATTATCAGAGGGACAGCTATTTCAAAGATATAGCATCCATATCCCTCTTTGGGTATCTGGAGGACAAAGCTCAAAACAGACCAGTTCCCATACACCATTGGTCTCACCAAGCTCACGTTCAGATGTGGCATGCTTGATGGATGAGTGCACTGACCTGGAGTCCCAAGAGTCGCTCTTCACTCTTTGGGGCATCACTGCTACACTGACTCTAGAATCTGGCTTTGGGGATGACCTTTTGAAACTCACAGGGTTATGGACACTCTGCTCCTTTCCCCTAGAAGGAAAAACAATAGATGTAGAGGCAAAGGTCCCAGGTCCATATTTCATTGGAGTCATATAGTCTCAGAAGGCTCCCTCACCTCTCCCCTTACAACATTGTCTCTTACAAGACTCTGAGTGAAAGAATAACCTAATAAGGCAAATAAGTGGTTAAAGCTGGAAGGTCTCTGTAGCCAATCAAGGAAACTCCTCTTCAATATGTGTTTAGCTAATAGGAACTAGTTATAAAATGTCTACACATGCTCCACACTCTCTCCAGGATACTCCCCTTACATGTTGTCCCAACTATCTATGGTGTCATAAAGTGCTTTTCAAACTTTAAAGGGATCTACAAATGGTAGCTCTTATTATTATGAACAAGTAGGTGCTTAATAAATGCATATTGAATTGGATGGTCTCTCAACACTGAATGTATACTTGTGGAGCTCATAGGGTGCCTTCTGGTCATCTCGCACTCTCACTACATAACCAGCCCACCTCTTTTTTTCTGATCATGCGTCTCTTTGATTGTATCATCAACACTGTTCCTCCCACATAATTCTTCATTAGTAATGTGCTTTAATGTACTCACACTTACATGCGCTTCTCCATGGCTCCCAAACAGCAGCTTTATTTCTTTGGAAACTGTGGAATCCCATGACTTAGAACTGTACAGCATCGTCAGAACAATATCAGTGTTTTAAAAAAAATATTCCTTTGTTTAGTGGAGAGACGCGTTCATTAAAAAAAAAAAACCCAACATTGTTCATTTTCCTAAAGTCAATCTAGCATATCTTCTTCCTACTCACTTCTTACCTTAATTCATTGTTGTGTTGTAATAGTGTCCATCCGATATGTGTGCTAGGGGACTAGCTCTATTAGTTGTCCATCTAGTTGTAATTCTCAGCTACCAGCTTCAAACCGTGCCATCTACCCTCTAGCCATCATCCTCAACCCCAACCCCCACAGGAACCTTGGATTCCACCTCTGGAACCACCCTGGGTTCTGATAAGTGATCTGTTACACTATCTCACCTGCATCCAGGATTCCACCTCTACCTCCAAACCAATGCCACCAAGCTTTATTGTAGTCCCTTTCCAGCTCCCCTTTGTGTATTACCTTCACCTGAAATATAAGCTCCTTGAGGGCAAGAACTATCTTATTTATTGTACTTGTATCCTCAGTATTTACCATAGTGCCTGTCATATTCCAGTGGTTTAATAAATGTTCACTCTATCTATCTATCTATCTATCTATCTATCTATCTATCTATCTATCTATCTATCTGTCTGTCTGTCTGTCTGTCTCTATCTTCTTATCTATCCACCTACCTAGCTAGCTTTGTCTACTTGATTTTTCTTGAGTGGATAGCTAGTTTGACAAGGGTATATGGGATGCTGCTGTTGTGAGGGCTTGCCAACCCTTTTCAAAGCTGCTTTTCATCTTTGGTTTTCATCTGTCACCCAACTACTCACCAAGAAGTTGTAGCATGCATAATGGGCACACCCCAATAAAACCATCATAGCAGATGAGCTAAAATGGATTGGGATTAACTGACAGGCCCATCAGTGAGATAGGGAAATGTCTGCTCCAGGCATGTGAAGACTTTCTCCAGTGGAATGAGAGGATGAAAACAATTTGTCCCAATAGCCATGAAAGTAACTGAAGAAAGCACCATGTAACACATAGAGCTTGGTTAGACTTCAAAGATGCCAAATCATCTGCTACGATCCTGGCCATTGCCAATGGTCTTGGCTTTTGTCATTTAAATCGAATGCATACACGTCAAGACATCACTCATTATGTTGTGATATCATTGGTCTTTTTCTTTTTTTCATAGTAAAAATGATTTTATTCTCTTCTCTTCTTGGATTTCTTTTTTTTCTTTTTTAAATATAAATTTATTTATTTAATTTTTACATTCATTTTCACAAAATTTTGGGTTCCAAATTTTCTCCCCATTTATCTCCTCCCCCACCCCAATACACCGAGCATTCTAATTTTCCCTATCACCAATCTGCCCTCTCTTCTATCATCCCTCCCTTCTCTTGTCCCCATCTTCTCTTTTATCCTGTAGGGCCAGATGACTTTCTATTCCCCATTAACCGTATTTCTTATTTCCTAGTAGCAACAACAATACTAAACAGTTGTTCCTAAAACTATGAGTTCTAAATTCTCCCCATCCCTCCCTCCCCACCTGTTCCCTTTGGGAAGGCAGGCAATTCAATATAGGCCATATCTGTGTAGTTTTGCAAATGACTTCGATAACAGTCGTGTTGTGTAAGACTAACTGTATTTCCCTCCATCCTATTCTGCCCCCCATTGTTTCTATTCTGTCTTTTGATCCTGTCCCTCCCTGAGTGTTGACCTCAAATTGCTCCCTTCTCCCATTGCCCTCCCTTCCATTATCCTTCCCTCCCTGCTTATCTCCTTCTCCCCCACTTTCCTGTACTGTAAGATAGGTTTTCATACCAAAATGAGTGTGCATTTTACTCCTTCCTTTAGTCGAATGGGATGAGGGTAAACTTCATTATTTTCTCAGCTCTCCTCTTTTTCCCTCCACTAAAAAGTCTCCTGCTTGCCTCTTGAATGAGATATAATTTACCCCAATCCATTTCACTCTCTCTCCTCCCACTACATTTCTCTCTCACCATTTACCTTAATTTCTTTTAAGATATGGTCCCATCCTATTCAATTCACTCTGTGCTCTCTGTCTCTGTGTGTGTGTGCCTGTGTGTATGTGTGTGTGCGTGCACACATGTACATGTGTGTGCGTGCATGTGTGTGTGTGTGTGTGCGTGTGTGTGGTCCCACCAAGTACCCAGATACTGAAATGTTTTAAGAGTTACAAATATTGTCTTTCCATGTAGGAATGTAAACAGTTCACCTTTGGTAAGTCCCTTATGACTTCTCTTTGCTGTTTACTTTTTCATGCTTCTTCTCATTCTTGTGTTGGAAAGTCAAATTTTCTTTTCAGCTCTGGTCTTTTCATCAAGAATGCTTGAAAGTCCTCTGTTTCATTGAAAGACCATATTTTCCCCTGAGGTATTATACTCAGTTTTGCTGGGTAGGTGATTCTTGGTTTGAGTCCTAGTTGCTTTGACTTCTGGAATATCCTATTCCATGCTCTTTGATCCCTTAATGTAGAAGCTGCTAGATCTTGTGTTATCCTGATTGTATTTCCACAATACTGGAATTGTTTCTTTCTAGCTGCTTGCAATATTTTCTCCTTGACCTGGGAACTCTGGAATTTGGCCACAATGTTCCTAGGAGTTTCTCTTTTTGGATCTCTTTCAGGCAGTGATCGATGGATTCCTTCAATACTTATTTTGCCCTCTGGTTCTAGAATCTCAGGGCAGTTTTCCTTGATAATTTCATGAAAGATGATGTCTTGGCTCTTTTTTTGACCATGGCTTTCAGGTAGTCCCATAATTTTTAAATTGTCTCTCCTGGATCTATTTTCCAGGTCAGTTGTTTTTCCCATGAGATATTTCACATTCTCTTCCATTTTTTCATTCTTTTGGTTTTGTTTGGTGATTTCTTGGTTTCTCAGAAAGTCATTAGACTCCATCTGTTCCACTCTAATCTTGAGAGAACTATTTTCTTCAGTGAGATTTTGAACCTCTTTTTCCATTTGGCTAACTTTGCTTTTGAAAGCATTCTTCTCCTCATTGGCTTTTTGAACTTTTTTTGCCAATTGAGTGAGCCTATTTTTCAAGGTGTTATTTTCTTCAGCATTTTTTTGGGTCTCCTTTACCAAGGTATCAACCCGTTTTTCATACTTTTCTTGCATCTCTCTCATTTCTCTTCCCAGTTTTTCCTCCACCTGTCTAACTTGATTTTCAAAATCCTTTTTGAGCTCTTCCATGGCCTGAGCCCACTGGACATCCACCTGGGTTGTCTGGGATACAGAGGCCCCGACCTCCACATCTTTCCCTGATGGCAAGCATTGTACTTCTTCATCAGAAATGAAAGGAGGAAGGAACATCTCTTCCCCAAGAAAGTAGCTCTCTATGGTCTTATTTTGCTTCCTTTTTCTGGGCATTTTTCCAGCCAGTTACTTGACTTCTGAGATTCCTCTCCACCCCTGCCTAGATCTGCCCAGCTAGTGCTTGGGGTCTGAGATTCAAATGCTGCTTCCCAGCCTCAGGGCTTTCCATGGCAGAAGCGGCTGCTATTCAATGTGAGCTTAAGTTCTGGTGCTCAGGTGGGGGCAGGGCCGCCTCCCACGCTCAGTTCCCTCAGGGGGTTTATGCAGAGACCTTCGGTAATGGAGCTCCTGCTTGCTCGGGGAGTCCCGGAGCCTCTGCTGCTGCCTCCCGAGGGGGCCCAAGTCACGGAGACACCCCACTCCCCTCTCAGCCAGCCCAGAAGTCTCTCTCACTGACCTGTAGCTCCTGTGGGTGGAGGGACCTTCGTGGCTGCTGGAGATTCCGTCCCTGAAGCCTTCTCGGATCTGCTCCTCTGGGGCCTCGCAGCCAGGGCAGCTCAGGGGTGGGCTCTGCTGTCCAGAGCACGATGGACCCCTGTGGACAGCTTTCCAGGGCTCTCTGGAATGGAAATCTCTTCCACTGCGTTGGTGCGCGGCTTGCAGTGCTCCAGAATTTGTGGGGAGTTCTTTTTACTGGAAATTTATGGGATGTGGATTTGGAGCTAGCATACGTGAGTCTTTCTACTCCGCCATCTTGGCTCCTCCCCGCCATGGTTGGTCTTTTTTAAAACAAAGGATGAGCAACAGTGAATTGGATTGTGATTATGAACCTTATTGTTGGGGCTTGGTGTCATCAGTACAATGGAATATGTCTATAGCAATGTTTGGAGGCCTTCATCATCTGTAGGAAATACATCATCAATTAGGATTCTGCCCTGACAGCCTCTATTTGGTGTCAAACTCCTTTTGTAAGAGGATCATCTTTTCCAGGTCCATGAATCAGATATTAATAGTCAAAGAGCTGTCCAACACATTTATCTCTCTGTTCACATCTTTCAAGATGTAGCTCTGTCACAGTTTTTACATGCTCATAAGAAAGTTTCCTGGAGGATAAACTTTAATAGGATATTTTGCTAAATTGAATACATATTTATAGTTAACAAATACCAAGCAGTGGGATCTTGTGTTCTCTATCCCTTTCAGTCAATTCTATGACTGTAAAGATGTGGTCCACTTTCTCATGCTGTTAGTGAAAACCTACTTATTCTTTCATATTCTCATCAAAAATGCCTTCAATGAATGTGATTATTCTCATAGATATTTTGTAGAGATGAGAAAGTAGGCAGATAGGTCAGTAGTTACTGACATTTTTGGTTTCCCACTCCCTTTTTTTGTAATAATTAAGTCCCTGATTTTTTCCCAAGTATTTGTTGTTCTCTTTCAAATGTGAATCAATCTCTCAGTTCCCTCCGAACTGTGTGACTTCCAGCATGGACTGACTCTGTGTATCTTTGATCTATTCCAGCTACTCTGACCATTTTTGTTTTCTTTAGTGTCAATTCTACGTTCTTATGTAACATATTGGGGACTGATTCCAGAGCACAAACATGTGTCCCACAGTCATTGATGGATAGAAAGAGTTTATCATATAAATCTTTACAGGCTTTCTCTATTTTCATCAGTTCATTATTCTCCTTCCAGTTTCATCCTTGGATGCCTTCAAGGTGATCTATCTTAGTTTGTCCACTTACGATGCTTTCTATGAACTTATTTTTCTTTTACTGCTTCCTAGCTCCCTTAAAGTCCTAGATAAAAATCCTACCTTCTACAAGTAGCCTTTCCAAATTTCCTTTAATGCTAATGCCTTCCCTCTGTTGACTATGCCCAACTAATTTATTTATAGGCATTTGGGATTAAGTGATTTGCTCAGGGTCACACAGCTAGTAAGTATTTGAGGTTGTATTTGAATTCAGGTCTTCCTAATTCCAGGGCCAGTGCTCTATTCACTGCATTACCTAGCTGCCCTCTCTAATTGTCCTGATCTATATCTAGCCACTGAATCCAAATGGCTCCAAAGAAGAAAGTGAGGCTGGTGACTTGGCACAGCCCTCCCTCACTTAAATCCAATTCACCCTCATGTCATGGCATCACCTCCTTGATGTCGTGGTCCTCTTCAAAAATGGAGAACAAATAACAATAACCTAACTAATCCTTTATGTATCTTGTTTGTACATCGTTGTTTGCATGTTGTCTCCCCAAGTAGACTGTGAGGTCCTTGAAAATAAGGACTGTCTTTTGCTATGCTTCCTATCCCCAGTGTTTGTCACAGAGTCTGGCACATGGTAGGCACTTAATAAGTGTTTATTGACTGACTGGCACTGCTTCTCATTGGTTTATGAATCAATAATGCTCATAGTCTTCTAAAATCCTCCTCTTCAAATTTAGTATATTATTTTGTATTCTAAACCAGTGTTCTTGGCTGCCATTTCTCATTGTTTGACAAAGAAATCAAATATTTGATGGCTGAGGTGGCTTCAAGACTCTTTTGATTTATATTGGCTATATTTCTTTAGAAAATAATTATAGTCTATGTCAATGTTTGTTCTCTTATCCATTTCCCTTTTTAAAAAAATCTTTAATAGCTTGTCGGGAAAGGTCAGGTTGTAGTTGACTCAATTATGTGTCATATTTTGGCATTTTTTCTTCTTCTAATTCAATATTGATTTTGATTTTTTCTCTACTAGGTCAGTGGTCTGCCTGGACACAGATTGCTGATTCAGAAATGACTCCGCTATCTGTAACTAGTTATTTTCTGTCAGGATGTAATCAGATCCATTTTTTTTTGCATGGTACCCTTTGTTTCTCACTTTGACTAGTATCATCCAAATCTCTTCCTGGAGAATGCATTTGTCATATAAATAGGTATGCAGTTTCTGTAGTCTATAAACATCAAGTCTTTCCCCATTCCAATCCATTTTCTATACAGCAGCTAAAGTGATCTTCCTAAAGTGCAGGTCTGACCACAGCACTTCCTGACTTGTGGTAATCCCTGACTTAATAAATTCTAGTAGCTCCCTGGTACCATTAGTGGAAGAATTCTCAACCTACGTATCCTCTGCAATAAATAGGGGCACATAAACTACAATTATCTTCATAGATGTGTTTTTACCAATGCTTATCCTGAGAACTACCAAATCTCTCAGGAAAATTATGTTTCTTATTACCTTTGGATATACAATAAAATCAACTCCATCAGCTACTATTTTTTTTTGCCTCTTCAAAGATAACTTGTGAGCACACATCCTTCCATTTAGCTGTGTAGCAGACCTGTAGCCAAGGGAATTGCTTACTTTTCCCTATGGACTACATCTCTTCCAACATTCTGAGTGCATGAGTCCTGGGGATTTTGCCAGGAACCTGTGTGCAAAGCACAGATATTCCTGTGTACAGAGTACAGAACTAATAAGGTGATGGTTGAAGGAAAGGATCCCAAGAAAGGTGGCTATTGAGAGAGGTTCTTCCCATGCTTTGTTGACCTCTCCCCTTTCACCTAGGAGAGAAGTCAGTAAGCATAAATAGCAGAGTAGGCAAGGTCCTGAACAATTAAGAAACAGCATGGAGAGGCAGTGCATAACAACTAGCTTTCTGCCACTTTTAGATGGTGATAAGTGATAATTCCAGCCCCACTCCCCTCAGCAGAACAGACAATTTAATTGAATCAAATCCACTCTATCCCTGAATCCTCAAGAATTAGGAAGATGACTTAAGCACCAAATGTTCTGATTATTTCTACCTAGAGGTGAAGTCCAACAAGAATGAGGTTCTGTCCCAGCCGGGGCTCTGCCTAATTGAGATGACTATTGCTCCTGAGCTACATATGCCTGTGTTTACTTTTTAATACCCTTTTACCTAATCCAATTAAACTATTTACTAAGATTCAACTCAATTTAACTCAACAAACATTAATTAAACCCCTACACTGTGCAAGGCACTGTACTAGTCGCTAAATATACAAAGACAATCATGAAACAATCTCTGACCTTATGGACCTTTTGTTCTAGTATATCTAAAATAGTTTTGAATGGGAGAGAGAGCCATAAAATAGGGGGATTAGGAAGACTTCCTATAGATGGTGGCACCTGAGCTTTACTTTAATGGAAGCTAGCAACTGTACAAGATAGAGATGAGGAGGAAATATATTTCAGATGTAGGAGACCATTGTACAAAGGCAAAAAGGCAAGAGATGGATTGCAATGTATGGGGAACAGTGAGTAGGCTAGTTTGACTGGAATAGCGTGTAGACATGCCTTAGGAACCAGATTATAGAAGGCTTTCGGGGCTTCCACATTTATACTTTACTCTAGAGGTAGCTGAGAACCATTGAAGGTTTTAGAGAGGAGGTGGAAGGTTAACAAGACCAGATTTGTGTTGTAGGAATATTAATTTGGCAATTTTGTGCTAGAATAATTGGAGATGGGAGACACCAGAGGTGGGAAAACTAATTAGGAAGCTATTGTAATAGCGCAGGTAAGAGGTAATAAAATTCTGAACCAGCGTGTGTGATGGGGAAAAAAGAGGACAATGATGAGTTATGTTGTAAAGGTAAGACTTGGTCGCTGAGTGGATATAGAATTTAAGGGATAGAGAAGACCCTGGGATTATAGCAAGAATATAGACCTGAGTGTTTGTAAGAACAATGGTGTCTTCATCAGAAATAGGAAAATTTGGAGGAGAGGTGGGATTAGGGTGGAATAAATTAACTTGGGTTATATTGAGTCGGAAGTGTCACTGGGAAATGTAAATGGGGAAATACAGCAGGCAGATGATAATGTGGACTCAAGCTCAGAAGAGAGATGAGGGTTAGATATGGAGATCTGGGAGTCATCTGCATAAAGCAATCATTTAATCCATAAGAACTAATGAGATAACTAAATGAGAGAGTATATAGAGAGAATAAAAGGGGGCCTAGGTCAGAGCTTTAGGGGGTGCTTACACTTAAAGGTTGTTAAGAGGATGATGAGGTAGTAAAGGAGCCGGAAATGGAAAGGTCAGCAAGGTCAGAGGTGAACTGACAGAATATCATTATGGAAAATAAGGGAGGAAAAAGAATTCAGAAGAAGGGGGTCATCAAATAGAATCAAAAACTACAGAGATATCAAGTAAAATGGGAATTGAGAAAAGGCTGCTGGATTTAGCAGTTAAGAGATCATTTGTAATGTTGGAGAGAGCAGTTTCAGCTGAGTAGTGGGGTTGGAAGCCAGATTGTAAGAGATTGAGAAATCAGTGGGAGGTGAGGAAATGGAAGCAATGAGTAGAGACAACCACCTCTAGGAGTTTGGCTGTGAAAGAGAGAAAGGATATATATTAATATCTTGGGGGAATGGTAGGGTTGAATGAAGATTTTATAAGGTTCAGGGAGAGATGGCCATGCTTTTAGGTAGCAGGAAAGGATCCAGTGAATAAGAGCTTGAAAGTGAAAGAAAGGGAATGACTGAGGGTTCACAAATTCTCAGAGGTGATAGAGAGGATGGAATCAAGGACACAAATGGAGGGATTTATCTTAGCAAGAAGAGAGTCTACTTCTTTTTCAGAGACTGGAGCCTATATGTATCAGATATAAAAATCTTCCATTTGGAATTTAAAACCCTTTATGACCCGGTCTCTCTCTGTGTCTCTGTCTCTCTCTGTGTCTCTCTGTGTCTCTGTCTGTCTCTCTCCCCCTAGCTGTCTACCTACCTATCTGCCCATCTACCTTTCTTTCTTCCTCTCTCTTTTCCTTCCTTCCCTCCTCCCTTCTTCCCCCTTCATCCCTTTTTCCCTCCCTCCCTCTCTCTTTCTTTCTATTTACCTATCTGTCTGTTCATATTTCTATCTAATCTGTCTATCCTTACTGCACGTTACTTTCCTTCATGCCCTCTAGGGCCCAGACCTTTCCAATTTTCCTCATTCAAACACTCCATCTCCCATTTTGGTACCTTCACCCTGGTTGTCCCCCATGCTTGGAACTCTCTCCACCCTTACCTCTATCTCTAGTTTCTTTCAAAGTTTGCTCAGGCTCCACCTTCTGCATCAATTCTTTCCTCCACACACCCTCCCTTCCCCTATGAACTTCTCTTTATTTATTTATATTTTCAGACCATCCCAAAAGTCTTAGTGTAGTTTTAAGCTTAAATAACATTAGAAGTTTCACTTCTACAAAAATTTTTAAAAGTTAATTATTTAAAATTTTAAAACATTGATATGGTTCTTATCAAAATTCACCATCACCACCATCTTGTACTCTGCATCACTGGTTGATTTTCTTTATAAAAACTTTCATCAATTGCTGCTCAGTGATTAAAAGGATTGCACTTGTAACCCTCATTTCAAGAACAGCTAAAGAATGAGGTTTAGATGTCTATGTGATGGAGATAGATCAGGGAATGGAGGTGATCAAGCAAGACACCACTTTGCTTCTTCTACTGGTCTACCAGTCTGATGAAGCGTCATCCAGAAACAGTTGTGCGCGCACACACACACACACACACACACACACATACACACAATGATGAATGACAGAGCACTTGGTCTTGTTAAAATTAAAAATTTCATTATCTAAAACTCATAAAAATAAAAGAAATTTCAATAATAAATCTTTTAAATAATGTGTTTTGTAAGTGTGTGGAATTTACCCTTCCAAAGTTATTCAAGGTTCAGACAGCACTAAACCTTTTGGGACACTTTGCGTTTATGCATATATTGACATGTATTTGGCCTGTACCTATATATGTACATATGGTCTTCCGCAGTAGACTGTAACCTCCCTGAGGGCAGGGATCGTTTCATTTTTGCATTTTTGTCCTTGTATTCCTAGCCCCTAACAGAGAGCAAAGGAGGCAGATTTGTGGGAAAATGAAGAAGTGTTCTCTGGTAAGGAATGGGAAAGGAGTGGGTGCTTGCAACAGATGGTCCCTATTTTCTCAGTAAAGTGGGAAGGAAAGGTCTCATCCAAGAGGGAAGGGAGAGAAGTTGTAATACATCTGAGGAGAAAGGTGAAAGTTGACAATCACTGTGGTCAGTGAGAGTCCGCTGGGGAGAATAAAAGGATTCCCAAGTCCAGGTGAACGTGACTAGGTGGGGAGCATCGCACTGCTGTTTGTCTTTCATTTTCTAAGAGGACCGATGGCACCATGAGTGTATAGGGTGCTCAGGAAGGACTAGCGCCTCTGGTGTGAGGGCTTGCCAAGACTTCTCAGAGCTGTTCACCCACCTTTGGCATCCACCTGTCACCCAACACTCACTTGTGGCTCATTCTCTGTGTAAAGAGCAGCGGACTCACAGTCAGGAAGAATCATCTGCTTGAATTCAAATCTGGCCTCAGATACTTACTAGCTGCGTGACCTCAGGCACTTAACCTTGTTTGCCTTCATTTCCTCATCTATAAAATGAGCTGGGGGAGGAAATGGCAGAACATTCCAATATCTTTGCCAAGAAAACCCCAACTGGGATCACAAAGAGTCAGATATGACTGAAAAATGTTTAGATTAAAAGGTGATGAGGGCTTGCACTAGGGTGGGAAGACTCGAGATCAAGTGCTGCCTCAGATGCTTAACTCTTTGACCCTGGGCAAGTCACTTAACTTCCATTTCTCAGTTTTCTCATCTATAGAATGGATGATAATAATATGGAGATAATAATAACCCTTACCTCTTGTTGTTGTGAGAATCAGATGAGGTAACATAGATAAAGGGCTTTGGAAACATTCTGCAAGCACTATAGAGTGGTGGCTAGGTGACAGAGTGGATAGAGCATTGGCCCTTGAGTCAGGAGGAATCTAATTCAAATCCAGCCTTAGACACTTACTAGCTGGGTGAACAGGGGCAAATCACTGAACCCTGATTGCCTTCCCTCCTCCAAAAAAGCACTGTATAAATGTTAGTAGTTATTGGTTTATAGGGAACCCAGGAGACATAGTTGCTTGATTTCCTCCAGGAGAGCTGAACAGCATATGAGTAGGAATAGAAAATGCAGATGGTAGGGGCGATTCAGGCGATGACAGTTGGCACAAACACTTTTGATTGATAGCTGTGAAGGAAAGGAGGGGGCTGTGAATGAGTAGAGGGATGACCCAAGTTATTTGTTGGGTAGAATACAAATATTTCCATACCTAGACCAGAACCCATGTTCAGGATAGGTGGAACTAGCAGGTGATTGACAGCCAGAGACCCTTAGAGGGACAGGCAGCTTGGCTGATTTCCACAGTGCCCACTGGTGGCAACATGTGTAAACTCATTTGGGTAAGATAATTTTTAAAATTCTGTTTTCTTTGGGAGCCTGTGGATGATATTGTTCCAAGATTAAGAATGTTTCCTTTTGGCTGGAATTATAAAAAATAAAATCTTTCTCCTTTTTCTCATTGGATGTTTTTTTTTCCCAAACTGAATTAACAGCTCAAAAAAGTTGTTCCTATTGGAACTCCCTTCCTGAAAGAGCAGCTGTATTACATTGTTAACGTTAATGTCTCTAATGCTGTGCTCTTGTTGGGCAGTATTGCTTAGAACTGTCTCAGAGTTGTATAATTGAGTATACGTGTTTATTGTGGTGCTAGGTATGATTTGAGAAAGATGACAAGGGAGTCTGATGTCCCATCATTAGGAGGTTGGACTCTAGATTTGTACTTGGAGCCTCACCAAGGACTCTCAGTTTTGAAAATGCCCGATGATGCTGAGGACAAGAATGTTGAGGGTACATTGTGTGGTGCTGAGGATGGTGTGAATTACTTACTTAAATAAGTACCAGGAGTCAAACCTATGCCTGTCTGTGTTCTGTAAATTAGCTGAAGTAGCAACTCATTCCAGCGTCCCTAGATAAGAGTTCAGAGGAACATCTGGAAATTGAAAACGAGACTTCCCACTGAGGACAAGGAGCTGCTACAGAGGGTCAGAACCCTCTTGAGCAGAGAAGAGCTCTCTGCAGATTGAGTAACATAACTGTTTGTGGGGAGATTGAGCTCTGGAAGATCAAAGACAGAGAAATATCTGCCTTTGTGATATCTTTTCAATTTGCCCCTTCCTCTCCTTTAACACAGTCATCACCCTGGTGCGAGCCCTCATCACCTTTTAATCCAAATGTTTTTTCTGTCATATCTGACTCTTTGTGACCCCAAGCTGAGGTTTTCTTGGCAAAGATACTGGAGTGGTCTGCCATTTCCTCCTCCAGTTCATTTTACAGATGAGGAAATGAACACAAACGAGGCTAAGTGACTTGCCCAGTGTCACCCAGCTAGTAAATGTCTGAGGCAGGATTTGAACTCAAGAAGATGATTCTTCCTATCTCTCAACCTCAGTCTTCTCATCTGTCAAATGGGGATAATAACAGAACCTACCTCTCAGCTTTGTGTGGAGCAAATGCAATAATATATGTGAAGTCTTTTGCAAAGCTTCAAGTACAATATAATTGCTAACCATTATCATTATTCTAGTTATTGCTATTATAATTTCCTCCTTCAGTGTCACTTGATATTCCCTACTACAATCTGTCTTTACCTTCCTGTAAACTTTCCCATAGAATGTATGGATTATCAGGGTGGAGAGATACATTTTGCAAATGTCTGTCACAGAACCATGAGAATTCAGTTGCCGCTACCCATTAACCGTCCAACCCAGAAGGACACTTGGCTCCTTCTTGATTTAATTAATTTTTTTCAATGAACAAAAATTTATTTTCTCTCCCTCTCACCTCCTCCTTCCCACTGGGGGGGAAAAAAAGAAAACTGTGTTCCTTGTTACAAATATACATAGTCAGGCACAAGTTCCCATATTGGCCACATCTAGAAAATATCTCATTCTGCACCATGAGTCCATTCCCTCGCTTTAGCAACAAGTGGATAGCAGGTTTCATCCTCAGCCCTCTGGAATAGTGATTGGTCATTGATCAGAAGTCTGAAGCCTTTCAAAGTTGTTTATTTTTACAATGCTGTTGCTTTTGTCTAAATTATTTTCCTGGTTCTTCTCACTTCTCTCTGCATAAGGTCATATATGTCTCCCCAAGTTTCTCTGAAATGCTCCCCTTCAATATTTCTTATAGCACAACAGTATTCCATTACATTCATATATGATAACTTGTTCAGCCATTCCCCAGTTGATGAGCATCCTTCTTGATTTCCAGATCCAGTTATTTGCACTACAAAAAGAGCTGCAATAAATATTTGCGTACATTTTCCTCTTTGTCCCTTTGTGGTGTGGTCCTAGTAACACTTTGCATCTTTAATCCTCACAGTCACTAATACATGATAGCCCATGGCTCCAATCATTTGGTCTTCAGTCATACAGTTATATCCATGACCCCACGGACCAGAGTATGCCAATATTGTCCATGTATTTCTCTTGAGAATTTAAACAACTCATCTGGGATCATACAACCAAGAAGTGTCTGAGACAGTATTTGAACTCAGATTTTCCTGACTCCAAGTCTTTGGAAACTGCAGTTCCTGAAGAATGGATTATATACAGCTGTGGAACTGGCATAATCTTGCTGCATACATGAACCCATGGAGCAATGCACAGAACCCACCTCCTTGACCCCAGGATCCTTCAAGCTGTTTCAGCTGCAGCATCATTTTGTCTTTTTCTTTCATTTGTAGTAATCATGATGGCAATGACTCAGTTCCTCCAACGACGTGCCCATTCATTGGTCACTGGATAAGCATCTTATATTTAGAATGCTGCAGCTGAGTTCACGTTTATAGATGGTTTAAAAGTCACATGCTTCTGCCCCCAGCACCCTGGGAGCAGAAGGCAGAAATCAAGACCAGTCTGTACCTTGCCTGTATGTGCGTGTTTTTCTTTGGTGAATTGCAAAGCATTCATTTGCAGGTGGCCAGCTTGTTGGGGATAAGCCTCTCTCTACTTAGCTAGGCTGGTCCTCAGAAAGCAAACACAGTCTGTGACTGACTCTGTCTCCAGATAGAAGAACCTGCCAGATTGTATGCTCTTTGGGGAATAAGAGAACTTTGGGAACTCATGGTCACTACCATGACATGAGGAGGCACTGGAGAGGGATTTTGTAGTGGTCTAGCTTTCCTGTGGCTACCAAAATAATCTTCCTGAGGCATGGCTCTGACCTTGTCACCCCCTTGCTCAAAAATCTTTCATGATTCCCTAGTCCAGGAGTGAGGAATCTATGGGTGTGACCTTTTGACTGAATCCAAGTTCACTAATGGGATTCGTTCTGTGAAGGTTGGATGCAGTCAAAGGGCCATACTTGAGGACTTAGAGGGTCACATGTGGCCTTGAGGCCACAAAGTTACCACCCTTGCCCTAGTCATTCTAGGACAAAATGCAAATATGTAGCCTAGAAAGTCATAAGATCATAAATTTAGAGTTAGTCATTTATTCCAGCCACTCATTTTACAGATGGAGAAACTGAGGTGGGATTCAAACTCAGGTCCTCTGATTCTAAAAGTAAAAGACTCTAAAAGTCCTCTGATTCTAAAAACCACACCTGTCTGATTTAACATTACTCCTATTCACATAGAGGCTGCTAGGTGGAATCATGGTTCACAGAGCACCGGATCTAGAGTCAGGAAGACTTCAGTTCAAATCTACCCTCAGATACTGGCATTGTGAACCTGGACAAATCGCTCCATTTTTATTTGCCACAGTTTCCTCACCTGTAAAATGAAGATAACAACAGCACCTGCCTCAAAGTGTTGCTGCAAGGATCAAATGAGATAATATTTGTGAAAAGGTGCTTAGCAAAGGGTCTGGAACATAGCAGTCCCAACCCTAGCCCTAAATTCCCTTTCCCCTTTGGTTAAATCAGACTAGGAGCTGTTTCCTCAATTTGAAATGTGATCTCCAGCCTCCATGCATTCACACCTCCTCTTCCTTCAAGGCTTAGCTCGAGAACACCTCCTCCATGAAGCCTTACTAATCTCCCAGTTTCATGTAATTTTCCCTTTTCAAATTTTCTGCAGTGCTTTGTATCAACCATTTCTTTGCTCCCACGTTATTACTACCCTGTCCTACTGGATAGCTTCTCCTCCCTTGGCTTCAAAATTATACATATGTATGCATGCATGCATATATATGTACACATATGTATATATGTATGTATAGATGTAAATCAGAAGTTTTGCACAAAATCCAGATTGTCTAAGATGGAAGCAGTTATATGAAAGATGCCAGGGATCTGTTTCTGGGAGGTCATTTTGTGTTCCCCCACCAGATGGGAGGGGAGAAGCCTCTTTCCATGGATTGTATAGCCAGGACTAGCTGCATTGTTAAAAACCATCTGACTGAGACAGAGTCACTCTCTCTTCCTGGTGGGGTCTAAGAGAGAAGGTCTTGTTCATCCACAGCATGGGTACTGTATATTTAAACTGCATGGGGGAAGACCTCCACCTTCCCCTTAGGCCCTGTGATGTAGGTTTGGGGGTGGGTGGGGGTAGGAGTTGGGGGAGGTCTTCTTTTTTGTTTATTTTACAGTTCTAGGTGTGGGGACCACAGACCTGGACCTGGGAGCTTGAACCATGGTGACCTCAGAGGCAGAATTACAAACTGGATGTTGTAGGGAAGCATTGAGAAGACAGTGTGCAGGGCACTTGGGCTTGAAACTTGGTGGGAAGGATGTTAGGCAGGAATCGAGTTAAGCATGAATCCTCATCTCCCTCCCTTCCCCAGAGTCTGTGGTGGTGAGGAGGGTGGAGTGAATTATGACCTCCAAGTGCTGGGAGAGGGAAATATTTGTTATACCTTTGAAATAAATATTTTTGTGTAAGAACCAACTGACTGTTAAGTGGTTAAATGAACCTAGAGGGCTGGGGACCCCTTACAATTGAAGGAACGCTACTAATGTGCCAATGGCATGACACTAGATGTGCTTCAAGCAGCCCCCCAAAGCATACCAGTAAACCGCAGGGGAGAAGTGAAATGTACTAGATCTGGCATTCAAGCAGTGGAGGCCAGAGTAGGCATTTTTACTCATGTTTGTATGTGTATACATTTGTCTATATAGAACTCCAACAGATGTGTCCTCTTTAAGGGCAGGAACTGAATCATTTTTTGTCCTTATATGTCCAGCATTGAGCCCAGTAGCTTGTACATTTTAGATCATTACTAAATGTTTAATGTTGGTCTGGAAAGAAGCTTAAAAATTCACAAGGGGAGACTGAGGCTCAGAGATAGGGAATCATAAACCTTAGGTCACATAGTGAATTAGCAAAAGAATCAGAACTAGAGTCCAGGGCTCTTGATTGTAAGCCTGAGACTTTTTATTTGGTCAAAGAGCACTCCTAAAGAGGATCTGTTTGGTGATATCATTTTTATTGATTTTTAACAAGTGCACAACAAAGAAATAACACTTCACCTGCTGTTTACAATGACATCTGGATTATTCCTACTACGTTTCTCATCTCTTCTATTTCTCTCTCCCTTTTTCTCTCTCTTTGCCTCCCCTCCCTCGTAATCTCCCCTGTTCCACTGTGTGTGTGTGTGTGTGTGTGTGTGTGTAATACCAGCTGGCCTGTCATGATTTAGTGAGGCTCTTGAAGTGCTCTCACATCACTACAAGGAAAACTATGTTCAGTATTTCCCTGGATATACAATTTGTTTGAGACTCACTCAGTGTACCTTAATGCGCTCTCTCTCTCTCTCTCTCTCTCTCTCTCTCTCTCTCTCTCTCTCTCTCTCTCTCTCTCTCTCTCTCTCACACACACACACACACACACAGACATACACACACACGTGCACACATGTGCGCATATACACACACCATCCCTCTCCCAGTTCAAGGTCCCTGGGTCCTTAGCCCAGAAAGTGGCCAGGACCTGAAGGGTCCTATCTAATGGACTCACAGAGCTTTGCTGTCCTATCTCTGTAAAATGAGGGGGTTGCTATTGTACAGTCATTAAATCACATCTGACTCTTCATGATCCTGTGGACCATAGCACACCAGGCCCTTCTATCCTTCATTATCTCTCAAAGTCTGTCCAAGTTCATGTTTGTTGTTTGCATGATACGATCTCATCCTAGGCTGTCATCTTTTCCTTTTACCTTCAATCTTTCCCAATATCAGGGTCTTTTCCAATGAGTCCCATCTTCTCATTATGTGGCCAAAGTATTTAAGCTTCAACTTTAGTATTTGACCTCCCAGTGAATAGCCTGAATTAATTTCCTTAAGTATTGATTAATTTTATCTCCTTGCCATCCAATGGACTCTCAGAATTCTTCTCTAGCACCAAAATTCAAAAGTGTTAATTCTGTGACACTCAACTTTCCTTTCTTATAGTCCAGCTCTCACAGTCATACATTGCTACTGGAAAAACCATAGGTCTGATGACATAGACCTTTGTGGGCAAGGTGATGTCTCTGCTTTTTAGTATGCTGTCCAGATTTGTCCTAGCTTTTCTTCCAATGAGCTTGTTTTAATTACATGGCTACAGTCATAATATGCAATGGTCTTTGAGCCCAAGAAGATAAAATATGACACTGCATCTACTTCCCCCACTATTTGCCAGGGAGTGAAGGGATCAGTTGCTAAAATCTTAGTTTTTTGATGCTAAGTTTCAGTCCAACTTTTACGATCTAACTGTTCCTTCTTGGCTTGCATCCGGTTTCCTCAAAAGACAAGTAAGATCTTCTATTACTCCCATCTCTTGGAGGACTCACCACATTTTGTTGTGATCCAAAGTCAAAGGTTATAATGTAGTCAGTGAAGAAGTGGATGCTTTTCTAGTACTACCTTGCTTTCTCCATAATCTAGAAAATGTTGGCAATTTGGTCTTTAATTCCTTTGTCTCTTTGAAAACCAGCCTGCTCTTCTGGTAATCCTTGATTCACATCTTGCTGGAACCTAAGTTGCAGAATCTTAAGCATAACCTTGCTGATGTGTGAGATGAGTACAATGGTGGAGAAGTCTATAGTCAATTAAAACAAGACCTGGAGCTCACTGTGGCTTAGATCACAAGTTTCTTTTTGCAAAATTCAGATTTAAGTTGAAGAAATTAGGGAAAACTATCAGACCACATAGGTATGACCTAATGACATCCCTTATGAATATAATGTGGAAGTGATGGATAGATTGAAGAGTGCCTGAAGAACCATGGACAGAGGTCCACAATATTGTACAGGAGGCAGCAGTAAAAAACATTCTAAAGAAAAAGAAGAATGGGAAAGCAAAATGGCTGTCTGATGAACCTTTACAAATAACTGAGGATATAAGGAAAGTGAAAGGGAAGGAAGAAAGGGAAAGATACACCCAGCTGAATGCAGAATTCCAGAGAATAGCAAGGTAAGATTAAGAAGGTTTTCATAAATAAGCAACACAAAGAAATAGAAGAAAACAATAGAATGAGAAAGACAGGAGCTCTCTTCAAGAAAATTAGAGATATTAAGGGAATGTTTCATGCAAAAAATCCATGACGAAAGACAAAAATGATAGGGATTTAACTGAAGCAGAAGAGCTTAAAGTGGCAAGAATACACAAAATAACTAAATGAGAAATATCTTAACATCACTGATAGCCACTGTGATGTAGTTACTGACCTAGAGCCAGACATCTTGAAGAATGAAGTCAAGTGGTCCTTAGGAGGTATTGCTAACAATAAGGTTAGTGGAGTTGATAGAATTCCAACTGAGCTGTTTAAAATCCGAAAAGGTGATGGTGTTAAAATGTTTTGTTCAATATACCAGCAAATTTGGAACATACAGCAATGGCTACTGGATTCGAAAAGATCAGTTTACATCCCAATTCTAAAAAAAAAAAAATGAAGGAGTTAGACTAGATGATCTCCAAGATCCCTTCCTTCTGTAAATGCAATCATCTCATGAGTCCATGAGAAAAGGCGAGGCTTGTATGGGACCACTGCCCTTGGAGCTTCATGGCAATAGCACCAGATCCTGATCTCAGAGCTTGGATCTCCGGAGGACTGAGATTCTAGGAGCCCCATTCTCCCCTCTCCCAGGGGTCCATTGCTTTCTACCAAGTACCAGTTTTCCTAACTCCTGTATTGGTAAGGTTGTACCAAACTGGGGTTTTCTGCCTCCTTATGGGATGCCTAGGATCTATAGTAATGTTGGCTTGGCCAACCTCCTCAGCAGCAGGTTCAAGGTTTCTGTATCCCAAACAGCCACAACTGAATGTAACTCCAGGTACCAGAATGCCTTGTTCTGACTTCAGGTCTAACCCCCAAGAAGCTGTCACCAGACAGAGCCACATAAGTGAGGAGGACAGGCAGCAGCCCTCAGAAGCACATAGAGTGGAGTGCCAGGTGAGGCCAAGGCTACCTGGCAAGCAACTAAGACCCTGCGGATGGCAGGACAGGGAAATTTGAGGGCTGAGCTTAGAGAGGTGCTTCTTCCACATAAATACAAAAGACATGAGCAGTTTGTAAAACGACAGACAATACAGGGGGAGGTAATATATTTGAAACCCATATCAGTTGTTAACAGACCATAAAAATACGGCTCCATTAATCTAGGCTGTCTGTCATGGCTCGGGTGGGTAGGGGAGCATCTGCGGGAACCCACGTTTCCCTCCTGCGGCCTCCTCTGACACGCGAACAAATACATCTCAATTTATTTGGATGAGAACAAATAGAAATATTGTTTTCACTTTCCCTCTCTCCTTTTCATGAATGGGCATCAAATCTTTACAGAAAATGCACGAGGGTGTCTGTGGGTGGGAGACTGTATGAAAGCCTGTGTGTCTGTGTGAATATGAAGGTATGTTAAAAGGCATAGATATCAGTGAATACATAATAGTGCATGTTAGTATGTCTGAATATGTCTATGTGTGCAAGTATGTGTCTCCACATATGTGTCCATATATGTGTGTATGTGTAATTGTCTAGGAGGATAAACATGCATTTGTATCTGTGTGTTAAATAGTATGTTCGTGCAAAGGGTCTGGAGTGAGTATATGTACATGTGTGAGGGAAGGTATGTGTTTCAATGACTATGTCTATCTGTAAATATGCCTTTTTTATGGCTCTGGCTATGAGTGCATCTCTATAAGTGTAAATGCGTATGTCTATGTGTTAGAATATGCTTGTGTGATTGTAATCAAATTAATAAGCACTTATTAATTACCTACTGTTTGCCAGGCACTGTGCTAAGTGCTGAGGATACAAAGAAAAACAAAGTTCCCACCCTCTGGGAGTGTACGTTCTATGGAACAGTGTGAAGTTGTGTGTGACCTTGTGAATGTTTAAGTGCAAGCACAAATGGGCGTGTACACATGTGTGTGTATGAACCTTCATTTTCATGTGAGTATATTTATCTCTTCCACTCTGTTTCTGCACACCTTGTATTGACCCAGAAGTTGTGGGGGACTCTTTTTACATTAATTCTATGGGCTTTTGGTTTCGAAGCTCGTAAACGTGCGTCCTTCTACTCCGCCATCTTGGCTCCGCCCATGTGAGTATATTTAGACAGTTGTCTCTGGGTCTATTTACTATGTATTGCTTTCTTCTTGCTATCTAGATGGCTTGGGGACAAGTGCCTGCCTACTATTGTTTAATTTGGGGACTTGGGATGGGAATTCAGTCTCCTTTGAGCTGAGTTTCAGACGACCTGGAAAGGTGGAAGATCCCTGCCCACATGCCTCAGAAGTTCAGGATCTCCTGGGGAATAGAGTAGGGAGTAGCCCCGGGGGTGCAGGCTGGAGGCCTAGGCTGGAGTCCAAGATGATGCACTCTGAACCTCTCTAGCGTTTTAGCTGAGAGGGGAATTCGTGAGAAAATATTCAGTCTTCCAGATGCCCAGAGAATACTTACGGTGTGGCCAATAGCCAGGAGGTTTAGAGTGTGTGTGTGTGTGGGGGTACTAAAAGGACAACTGTGGTTGGGGAAGGGTCTTTAGTCCTTGATTATGTTCATGGTATGGCGGAAAGAATCCCAAATGTGTAGTCAGGAGCTGGAGATCTAATCAGACCTCTGACACTTACCAGCTGCATGAATATGAGCCATTTACTTCACCTCTCCGCACCTCAGTTTCCTCTTCTATAAAATGGAGAGAATAACATTTACACTAAAACCACAAGTGTCAAGAAAATGCTTCATAAACTATCAAACACCATAGAAATATGCGTTATTATCACTCTTTCTTTATCTGACTTCCAAATAGATAAGACCCTGAGCAGATTCCCAGGACTGGAAATGACCTCAGGAGCCATCAAGTTTGATCTACCTCTGCATAGGGACTCCCTTCTACAATACCCTTGATAAGCTGTCATCCAACCTCCATTGGTAGCCCTTTAATACAGGGGAATCTGCGACCCCCTTATTGGGATAGCTCTAATGGTTAGGAAATTATTCCTTCTATCCAATTTAAGGCTCCTTCCTATCAATTTCCAGCTGTTTGTCCTTGTCTTGACCCCATAGGGTCAAGCAGAACAAATTGGTCCATTTTTCATGAGTCAGTTCTCCAAATACTTGAAGACACCTATCATGTCCCTCTTTTCCCTCCTCCCAGATCTCTTCGAAATGTTAAACATTCCCAGCTCCTTCAAACAGTCTCTGCATGGCATGGTGTCCAGACCTCTCATTTTCCTAGCTGCCCTCCTCTGGATTGGCTCCAGCTTTTTAATGTCCTTCTCAAATCTCCCAAATCCAAGCTCAAACAAAACCAACAAATACTTGAGGCTTTCTAAAGGAAGACCTTTGGACAGGGGCCAGAAGGCCTGAGTTCTCCATCACTGATTCATGGCGTGACCTTGGGCAAATCTTTTTCCCTCTCTAGAACTGAATTTTTCCATCAGCAAAGGGAAGGGATCAGAGAAGCTGATCTCTAAGATTTCTTGCAGAAGGTTTGTCATTCTATAGTAATGCCTTCTACATGCTCAGTTCTGTGCTTCAGTGGATATGGGGAAGAGATGCAACAGTGTACTGGATCTTAGTGTTGACTTCGGGGGAAACTGAGGTTTGACAAAGGGTGATAGGATCATATATGCAGAGCTTGAAGGGGCCTCCAAAACCACCTAACTCAGCACTTTCCTTTTATAGATGAAAAAAATGTGGCCCAAGGAGAAATGACTTACCCAAGGTCATACGGCAGTCAACAGCAGAGCTGGGATTCTAACAAGGAGACCTGGCTATAAAGTCTGTTCAGGTTCTCTTCACTTCCCCAGGCAGTCTCAGGGGGCATCATTAGAGAGGTTCAGGGAGGTGGTCCTAGGAGGGATGAGTAGTGGAAAAGAAGACACGGACTCCAATAAAAACAGCAGAGACTCAGTGGAGTTGGAGCTGCCAGGTATCTTAGAATTTATCTAGTCCAACTCTCTCATCCTACACATTTGTAGTAAAGTGACCTGGCTGAGTCTGGAAGCCAGATCTTTGGACTCCAAATCCAGGGCTCCTTAGGACACCATGAATTAGTGGGGTCAACTAACCATCATTTCTGCTCCCGGAAACTTTATGCTTAGCTGGTAAACAGGAGGTGCTTAATACATGTTTGTTGATTTATAAGCTCAGTTCAGCCTCCACCAACCATTCAGCAGCTGACAGCCTCATAGACTAAGATTAACTGTCTTCCTGTCCCCAGCCCCCAGCCCAACCCTTCTGTGGTAGCTTTGCCTAGCATGGAAGACAAAATGAGATCAATTACTCTAGGAGGCCCCTGCACAGATGTTGCCAAGAAGGAACATCTGGCCAATCTTGCTGGCATCTGGCAGGGAACTGTGCTTCCACTGGGTTGTAGCATTGGTGGTAGGGACTGGTGCTGCCCACTGCCAGCTCCTTGTTCTTCACCATCTGCTTCCCGGCTGGTGCCTCCCTGTGGCTTCAGCCCCTGGCGAACTACTCAATCTCCTCAGTCATCCATTGCAAGACCAGGAGGCAATTATGCCCACTTCCCCCAAAGGAGCAGCCTCTCACCTGAAGAACTACTTCCTAAGAGGCTCTTCACCCTCCCTTCTCCCCCTCACTCCCACCAAATCTTATACCCTCTCCTCCCAAAGCTTTATGGGGGGTAAATCCCTGCCCTATTCAGAAATCTGCCATGTTCTCAGAGAAAACCAGTCTGAAATCTTGATGCTGGCCTGAGTATCTCACCTTAGTTTTCTCTTGCCCTCATCCCCTACACCATCACAGGTAATCATTATAGACCTTAGAATGAGAGGAATCTTGGTGTCAGCTATCCCAACCCTCTCATTTTATAAACCGGGAGACTGAGACCCAGAGAGAAATGACTTGGTCAGCCCTATGCAAGTATTAAATAACCACACAGAGATCCAAAGGTAGGTATTTTGACTCTACCTCTCCCCTTGCCTCACTATATCTGAAGGATAAGGATCATAAGGTATCAGGGGACAGTGATGGGAGTGGGAGAGGCAGTAATTCCCATTTCTGTAGTGCTTTAAGATTTACCGAGGGCTTACTATATAGTGTCCCTTGAGAAGTGAGTCATGTGGGCATTACCATCCTTCTCATTACAGGGAAGGAACCTGAAACTCAGAGGGGACAAATAACTAACTTAGCCAAGGTCATACAGTTAGTAAGTGTCAGACCCAGAGTTCAAACCTGGATCTCCCCTGACTCCAAGTAGAGGGCTGTTTCCATGACAATGAGCTGCCTCTCGGGGACCACTGATCAGTTCATTTGCTTTGCTTGATGGTCTGAACATCAGGCTGTTTTAGTGCTAGGCAGTCTCTTTTACTCTTCCCCGGATGTTACCTTGTGTCCCTGCCCCAGCCTCAGTCCCGACAGGGTGGCTTTTCTCTTACCACAGGCCCTAGGATAAGAAATCTCTCCCTGATTGGGCAAGAGAGCAGAGTTTAGGGCAGAGGTCATAGAACAAAGCATCTTAGAATTCAAGTTAGAAAGGATATTAGATGTCATCTACTTCTACCCTCTCATCTTATTGCTCAGGACCTAAGGACCAGAGAGGTCAAGTAACCTGCCCATGGTCATGAGAGCCAGAATTGGAGGGCGGTTTCTCAGACTCCATATTCAGCTTTGGCTGGAGCCTTTAGTTAGCAAGAAGGAAGTCAACCATAATGATTGTGAAACTGAACAGTCAGCCCTTCGGTTGTCTCCCTGATATCATGGGAGAGGGAGGGTTAGAATGGGGAGAAAAAATCAAGTCCTGATTTAAAAAAAAAAGGGGGGGGTGCCCTTTCAAAGGAGCCAAGAGTGTAAAAGCTGAAATGATGATGATAGTAACAATAATAGTAACTAACATTTGCTATTGTTTGTCTTTTGCTCTGGAAGAAGACCAGTGACATCGGGAGGGTGTCTTGACTTGCAAGTGAATTGGATTTAAGTGCCGAGTCATGATCAGCCTTATTCTATCCTCTAGTCCCTGGAGTCCAGTGGGAAGACATAGGTCAAGAGGACATAAGTCAAGAAGCAGTGGGAAACTTTGGCCTTTTTAAGCTAAGGTCTTTCCCAGGTCTCAGTTTGTTTGAGGCAACACCCATTCAGTAATTAAGGCTAGGTAAGAATTGAGGCAAAGATAGCCTCATTTGCCTTCATAAAAGAATCAGTCTGGGGCAGGGGGAAGATGTGCGGAGTTTCTG